>JAOTRQ010101046.1:0-10201 GCA_028565875.1 Hoplisoma paleatum | reverse complement strand
TGAGCCCAGTATCCACCACACCAGTCCAAAGAGAATAAAATACTAGATCAAGTTTTATTCTCTCCATTTTTATATTTATTTCTGAATCCCTCTCAAAATTAAGGGTGCGGCTTAGATTCAGGTGCAGCTTATACTCGGGCCAATACGGTACATGTATTTTCTTCCTTACAACCGCATTACGTTCACATTCGATTGTTTGTGCTGTATTATAACACATTAGCATGACAGTGTTGTTAAGAATTCTACCAAAATCTTAACCAACGTGGATAAATAAGTAACATGTAAATGTCCTACCATTAATTATTACAGCACATCATGGAGAATCATCCATAATCCCATGCAGGATTTAAGTCTAACTTAAGCCACTAACTTAACTTCTGACCACACATCCTGCATGCACGTTTTTGTCATCCATTTGTGGATATTTGTGCAGCGCCACTGTGTGCCACACTGCCATGCTGCGATGGTAAACAGTGTCTTCAGACTAATATCTTTAAAACGGGCTGCTGAAATCCATTAGCTGGCCAAACTGCTGCTATAAATGCTTATTACAGTCGGCGAGGGAAAGCATATTTAAAGTCAGCTCTTAAACATGCCATCTGCAGTTAGTAAGCAATTGTCTGCTGCCAAAATGCTACTGGCTAAACAATTAATATTTGTTCTGGTACGTTGTATTGTCTATTTCAAAAACAAACACAAAGCATGAGGCAGGACTCAAGGATGCAGATAATAAATATATGAAAAAGGGTTTATATTTGATTTATAAACACATGCATGAGGGTCGCTGCAAAACCTCGGCACCTGGCAGAGCCAATGATCAACGAGATTCCCAACGAGGAACCGAGCACCCAGGACCCTAAAGGATCCTTGATACAACTGCATTGACTTAACACAAGACCCCGGGCATCGCCTCAATGCAATTGTTTTCCTTTTACAATTTTGTGTCATGCTCTTATGCACCACGAAGCAATTCACCACTACAAGCACTAGAGGGAGTCGTGCAAGGTTCTGTCATGTCTGCGTTTGCCCTCCGGTTTTAGCCATCGGTGTAGATTTTAGCTGATCGAGATCGAACGACGAATGCTTTAAACTAGTGTATCATAAACAAAACATCCTAAACGCCAAGTCACCGCTATTGTAATAGCGCTATAGTCACGGCTATTGTAATAGCGATCCCCCTTGTGGTCTGCATCGCTACTATTTGCAGTCTTGAAGACGCATGCATGTGACACAGAGGCTCGGCGAAAAGAATTCACATCATCACAGAGTCTCTGAATTGCAAAGGAAGCATAAATCGGGACCGGAGCAGAGAAGCTGCACCACTCGACCGTGTCAGTGACCAGGTGACCGACTTTTCAACACAGACTGAAACAAAGAAAAGTGAAAAGGGTTCAACATTGCATTGCATTGGATTGCAGCACGTGATCAAAAATCCATGTATAAATGTTATGCTATATAGTCTGAGCAATTAAGGGTTACTGAGGGTTATGGGGCCTTGCTCAAGGACCCAACAGGAGCAACCTAGTATCGGTGAGGTTTGAATCAGCGTTCTTCGGATTACTAGTCCTACACCCTAACCAGTGTTTCTCAAATGTTGAAATGTACTTAATGGAGTGCACTTGGCTATGAACTCGTAAGCAGTTTGGGTTTGAGGATCGTGTTTCTGAGACGACGCATTATGTCCATATTCAACCGCTATGAATGAGACGTGAGATCGGGTTTCACCTCAAGTGCAAATTTAGTCTCAAACAAATAACGTGTTGACATAGCAACGGCTGCACCAGCAACTTAGTCTAAACGTGAGAAAGGTAACTAGTTCACATATCAGGAAGCGCCATCATTACCAGGCAAGTTCTAGAACAAGGATGCCCAAATAATTCCATTTATAAGGGTAAATCTCAATGAAACCTCAAGGCCAAAATTAAACACGTATGCTAATATTGCTTTCAACTAAAATATATCACATCTCTAACAAGTTGTCCTTTTAGGAGCAGAAGTCGATTAAATGTGTGAATAAAAACATGCAAAGCAAAATATTCATTCATTCATTCATTATATAGTTTTAACTCAGCTTAATCCTTGTTTAGGTTGCGGCTACACACACACACACACACACACACACACACACACACATCCGATTAACCTGGCTGCAAGTCTTTGGACATACAATCTATTGTTGTTCTTTTCTCATATTAAAAACATTAAAACTTTCATTGTAAAATTGCTGTGCACAGATTTGTTTGTTTGTTTGTGGTTAGTACGACTGCACACGTGTAGATCCACGTGCAACCTGGTCACGCATAACTACCATCAGCCGGTCTGTAATATATTCTGTGTGGTTGTAACCAGATACGTAAAACCATGTTGCGATTTACATTCTTGTTTTGTCCATTCAATTTGATGTTAGTGAGAGTCGTGGTGGGAGGATGCAGAGTCCATGGTAATAATCGTAATGACCACAACACAAATACAACACCAGTCCATCTTAAGGCACAGAGAAAATATTTATTACAGTGAACTTGGAAACTTCTTGCTTTCAACCCTTTGTTGAGAGTCCTCGCTCCCGATATTGATTTTTTATTAACTACATTACAGGGATCATGTAACACTTCACTAAGATGCACGTTTCTTTTTATTAAACATGACCGCAAAGAGTAATCTATTAGCAGGAAGGACATTCCTAAGGTAGAGCGGTTTGGGGTAAAATGAATCGAAACTTGAATTCTTTTTCGCCCTGATGTATTCTGTACCATGTACGTGCAATCTAGGGTTTCTGAGTAATGATGGAATGTACATGGATATGATGGTTGCTTGGTGAGTAGCACTGTTACCTCACAGTCCGATGGTCCAGGGTCTGATATTCAGGCAGGTTAAACCGGGTCCCTTCTGTATGGAGTTTGCATGTTCTCCCCATGTCTCACTCTTGAACACTTGAACTCTGGTCACCTCTGACAGTCCGAAACCATCTGAAGTTGTGTTGATTGGAGACACTAAAATGTTTTGTTGGTTAATGGGTGTGTGATGGTTTTGTGTGTGTGATCGTGCATCGCAATGGAGCTGCGTCCCATCCAGGGTGCCACTGTGTGCCTTGAGTCCATTAAAAAAAGCTGGGATTAGCACCAGCAACAAACCTTGCCCACACACGCACACACACACAGACACACACAAACCTGAATGCTTATGTAGTTAAGAAATTAGGTATGTAATTTTATGCAGACTGCACATTTCAATTAGTAGCTTAGTGGTTTAGGTAGATACTGAGCTAGAGAGCTGAAGGTCATCAGATCAAGATCCACCCTCACCAAGTTATTACGGCTCTTAACCCTCAATTGTGCAAAAGGCGTCTGCTAAATGCTGCAAATGTAAATGCATATGACAGTGATTAATAATAAAGATTGATGTTAGGTTTCCAGGACTGTGTGGTAGTACCAGCTGTGTCACCATGTTGCATATTATAAATTAACCCTCCCCCCAACACACACACACACACACACACACACACAAGGAACAAACATTTTCCTCATAAATATGTTATTATCTTTAAGCTTATTAATAAAGCTGATTGAGGTAAGTGTTTGTGACTGCTTTCTGTATTTATCTAAATGGTGCCACCGTGCCAACCACGCCTGGGCATTTATTTTATAAATAAACTGTTATCTCACTAATAAAACATTTTAAGCCACTAAGTATGCCAAGCATGGAGGACAGCATGTTGTGTCTATAAAAAAAGTCTTGTTTTCATTATGAACTATCGACTACAGAAAGTTCCCTCATAACTTTTTGTAGTGTGTTCAGCTAATGTTAATTCTCATGTCAGTTACAGATGTTAATGGCTTTTGTCTTTTACTGGTTCTGTACAAAAGAAGGTGGTGGTGGTGATTAAATGAGAATATAAAACGAGCTACAGGGCAACATGCGTGAAAGACGACTTAAAATGCTGCACCATCGCTGTGACGACATTCATTCCACGGACATTTAAATATATTTAATTTGAAGTAAATCAATTATGGCTAGTAATGCATGACATAGGCTTGTGTGTGTGTGTAACATATTTCTTTTTCTATTAAATTAAAGCACTACTCAGACACCAGTGAATCCTCTTGAAAGTGAATAACAAGCAGTTGTTGGTCGGTGCACACCACGCACCATTAGTTGACACATGTCCTGTATCATTTTTGTATCTCCTCTTACCGCGACTGCATTGTGTAACGTACACAGAGGGGACAGGATGTCATTCAAAGTCGATTGCACATAATTGGATACAGGCCCAGTGGCCTCCCCCTCACCCCCCGGAGCTGCCAGACAGGACCTTATTATTGCCCAAAGGGCAAAGCTGCAGGGCATTTCACAACCCCACACTTAACGTAAACCGTGAATTGTATTGTACAGCTCCGTAATGATTATAATGATTAAAATCACACAATTGTGCTTATTTTGAATAGAACATCATCAATCCGTTAAGAGAAATCTTTAAATATTTGTCAACAACACAGTCAAGTAAATCCAGTACAATTATCATATATTATATTTAAATAGAACAACAGATTAGCAACATCATAGCAACTCTAAATTAGATTTTATTGCTTCAGAACATCAGTAATTTCTAATTAAATAAACTTTGTAGTGACTGTAACAATGTGTAGATTTTCTAGATTGTATCACATACAACATTGCCTTTGTACGGCGTATATATACATATGGCTAGATTTAGTCCGTAATCAATCCTATTTTGCAAGGGATCCTTGCTTTTAATGTTTCAACGAGAAGTCGGGTTCTTTAGCGAAAGGGTCGCAAACAGAGAAAATATGAAACAGAAATATCTCATGGAGAATCAGAATAACAGAAACTATAGACAAAAGTAAACTAAATGAAATCATCTGCAGGTCAAGTTAAAAAAAAAACGACAGGAACTTGTTAGCAAGCAAAGATAAGACATGACCACTTTATACCAGACATTAATGATTGTAGATGGTGTAAAGATGGAAAGTGATGAATGCGACAAGAAGACGTTAGCTGAATGTTCTCTATGATTACACTACGGTGATAAATATAACTACGTGGGTTTAAAAGTTATTTGGAAAGAATTAACACTGGAAATAGGCTGATGCTGCTGCTGCTGCTGCTATATTGAGAAATGCAACCTGAAACTATTATGCAGTGTAAAGGTTCTCTGGGCCTGAGCTCATCCGATAGCAGTGAAACGTCTGATGAAAGGGGGAAATCAGGGCCCACTGAGGACTTTTTGTAACATTTTTAGAGAAATACTGGGGTCGTACAGAGGTAAATGCTTCCACCGTGTCCATGAATATTTCTACAACACAATTATTCACTGTATTTTTGCAACTGTAAGCTCAAGTACCTGCAGTCCGAATCTCTTATTTTAAACATACAGCTTATTTTAAACATACGTCATAGAACTAGACGAAATGAGCAAATCAAACACTTGCACGATTGTAATAATTAGTTTTTTTACTTAGCAAATGATTTATAAGTGCGGTAATGAATACGTGCGGCACGGTGGCTGTCGCCTCACAGCAAGAAGTCCCGGGTTCGATCACCAGGTCAGGCTGGGGATTTTCTGTGCGGAGTTTGCATGTTCTCCCCGTGTCAGCGTGGGTTTCCTCCGGGTACTCCGATTTCCTCCCACAATCCAAAAACATGCACCAGGTCGATCAGAAATGTGTAAATTGTCCCGTAGTCACACACAAGATCCCTGTAGAGATGCACGGTTGGGGGAAGACCTGGCAACCTACCCCGTAAAATGTAATTGCCGAGATACTCTGGGGATCGATAACGGTTCACAGAGTAACCCAGGGTCGAAGTCGATGGAAGGGTAAAATAGAATAGAATCAACCTGGTGGCACGTCTTCGGATTGTGGGAGGAAACCCAGAGGCATGGGGACATGCAGAGTACATGGCAAAAAGAAAAGGCCTGGACCATAATGTTAAATGAACGTATACAATGTTCACACACACACACACACACACACAGCTGTATAGGGGTATTTATATAAAGCTGGTTATTTATTACGAAATGTAAAATGTTTGAATGACATGTTTTATCTGCTTCATTTATAATGAGGTGCTTGTATATATAAAGTGCTTGTGTAAAAGGAAGGGTCTAGGGTTCGAGAAAGTCCTCTAGACCCAAGCAAACAGCCTTTAAGATGATATGAGGTGTAAAAAAAAAAGATTTTGATCCCGTGTTTGATGTGATAAACTTTATTAACACATTAATAACACAGCGGCGGCGCTTCACACGTTCATCCCTGACGCTGTTTGTGTCTCGGGTGGCTCTTGCAAAAAACGAAGAGGCGTCCACGGCGCCGGACGAAGAAGCAGTCCTTACATCGCTTCTTCAGCGCCGTTTTGGTTTTCATGCCCGCAAAATGTTGCAGGTCGACGAGCTGCTGGTTCGGTCCCAGTAACTGAGACCGGAACGGGGCATACAGGAAGTGAGGCGGGAGGAAGTTCGCTCGGGAAGGAACCGCAGCGGCCAGGCTGGAAATACAGCGTGATACTCGCGCTGCAGGAAAACAGCGGTCAGCGGCGCACCGCAGAGTACGGGACAGCTGTAGGCTCAGCGAACCCAGCAGAGACGGTAACAGAGGAGCCATTACGCCACCACCTGGAGCGAGAGGAGAACAACAATGAGAAATCATGCTGGTTCAGAAATACAGAATTACTTTATTACTTTGTTGTTACTGCTGCCGCCTCATAGCAAGAAGTCCCAGATTCCATCCCTGGTGTAAGTCAATCCGGGATGTTATGTGTGGAGTTTGCATGTTCTCCCCACGTCTGCGTGTGTAGGTTTCCTGTCTGGCAACTGTTGAGTGTATTCACCCAGTTTGTGTCCCTCCGTGACCCTAAATAAGATTAAGCTACATATTGAATGAATGTTTATTAGGGTTTTAATATCACAAGATTCCTCAAGACCAAACACACACACACACACACACACACACACACACACACTGAAGATTTGGTATGTCTGAGTTTTTTTGACTATGGGAGGAAACTGAAAAACCTTGAGTAAACCCACACAGACACGAGGAGAACGTGCAAAACTCCAGACAGAAAAGACCTGGAGATGGAACCCAGGACCTTCTTGTTGTGTTTCGTTGCACATTAAGCTCCGTTCTTTTGTGGTCGGTGGTACTGGACCAGAAAGTTGTCGGTTCGAGCATCACCACTGCGCCAAGTTTCCACCGTGGGGCCCCTGAGCAAGGCCCTCAGACAACAGTTGCTTAAAATAAGTGTTTCAGGTTCGTTGAATATTTGGTGACCCCACAGTGACCCTGTACAGCATCACAGCAATGAGTTCAATATTAAATTATATTATTATTATTAAATTATTCAATGATTATTAAAAATTAATTTGTACCTTAATAATTAGTGTAAATTAAACTAAGCACAAACATCAGCAATGCCCAGCAATGGCTAAAATAAAAATATTGAATATAAAACAAATATTACACATTAATATATATTAAATAACAATAAAAAATAGAAACTGTAGTGTGCTGAACACTAGCTGCATGGCTAACAACATTCGACAACGTAAGATAGCAAATGTCTCTATACAAACTAGCAAAACTGCAAAAGATAAAGTGAATACATTTATAAAAATGCTTTCACATACCAGTCTGTAAAGATTAATGTCTTTTAAATCATAAACTGTAGAATTATTCATCCGCTTTACAGTTCTACTGCACACATGCTGCGATTTTTTCTGACGTCACTGACTTTGAAGAAAGTCATGGATTGTGTTCCAAATTACACAGTGAACCCTAAACCCTTCGATATTTAAACAACATTTTTGTGTAACGAAACACATTTTGGACAGTAAATTACTCCATTTGGTTCCAGGATGTCCGGATTACGTGAAATATTTGAGATTAAGAGGCACGTCTGTAGCGAAATTTGAAACCTAAGTAGTGCACTACATAGTGAGAAAGATTTGATTTGAGACACTTCACTTTCACGGAGCTGTAAAAATCCGCATGTCGCCACCGTGTGGCTGGAGCTTTACTAAACAAACCCAATGACGCCGATTTATTTGTAGTATTTTAAAATATATTTTTATTGTTTATATATTTTTATATGATTTAATTTGACACACAAATATTACCACAAATTGTTCAGAGTCTAAGAGTCGATTCTGATTCTTCCGTGATTGAAATAGGATTGAATCGACTGGGAGTCGACTTCTAGTGAACACTAGGTGGCAGCATAGAGGAATCAATAGCCTGAACATGGCAGCTAACCTTCCCAAGATCTTGTCCTTCGCTAAAAATACGAGGACTTCACTTATAACGTCGCGGTTTTCTGCGGTACCAGTTCAGAGATACACGGTGCAGGTCACAAACTACGGGGAGAAAATCACTCATACCGGACAGGTAACGCTGTTGTGCGGGTTTAAACGTGCACAAAGCTGGTATTTGTTCCTACCCGTTTTGTGGAAAATTGTCATCTAGCGCTAGGATTGGTTAGCAACTGACGTTTGGAGTTGTTCTTCCCAACGATTGGCTGGTGCTGATACCGTTTAACCAATCCTCGCGAATGAGGGCGGGACATGTCGTAAAACGAGTAGGGAGTAAAATAACATGTTTGTGGCGCTTTCTAGGTTTAACTTCTTATATTGTTTAGATTTGTGTATTTTACTGGTTTAAATAGCAGTGTTGAAAGAAATCATTTAATAGTTTAAGTCAGGGACAATATAAGTGACGGACGTTAAATGACATTAGGTTCATGTAGTTCAGTATTGCTGCAGCTTTGATGAACAAAACAAACCGTAAAGACTTATAATTATTGTTTAATAATAATTGTTTTCTATTTAATAAGTTAACTGTTTGCACATGTTTGTTAGTGGGACAGACAGACTACAGTTGTGCTCAAATAAAGTGTGTGTGTGTGTGTGTGTGTGTGTGTGTGTGTGTGTGTGTGTGCGCTATAAATAATAATAATAAATTCGACAATTCTACATATTAACTCTTTAAGGCCATGTAAAAGTTTTTTATAGTTATTACAAACACCAAGAAACATTTAATTATGAGTGAAACATTTACACAGTGTACCATTACAGATATAATTGAGCAATACCACCGGAAATTGTGGGGGCAGTATTGACTAAAATGGTCAACAAAGTCATAAAGAAGTCATGAAATTATACACAAATTTATGTGTATTGTTATTAATTATTGTTTCCATCATCTAACTGATGTTTTTACACTTTCCAGGCTTAAAATAAAAACGTCCCTGTAGGCTGACTAGAAATGTCATCATGAGCTCGTTTAATAGTGGACCAAGAAGATAGTAAATAAACAAATAAAAACTTTTAAAAGTAAATAAATCAGTGGTCGTCTCCTGCCAATCAAGATGTTGGCCAATTAATAAATGAGAATGTAAATCATTTAACCAGAGAATAAAGTGATAGTTATAAATGTTGTTTTTTGCTTGCAGGTGTATGATGAAAAGGATTACAGACGAGCGAGGTTTATTGGGAGGCAGAAAGAGGTACAACAGACATCTTGAGTGCATGAAAAGAGGCTCATCAGTGTGACATAACGATGTGTCTTTCATCTCTTCAGTCTTCATAATGATGTTAAAATGACTTTGTGTTCAGGTGAATGAAAATTTTGCCATCAGCCTGGTCGCCGAGGAGCCGGTGAGTGATGTAGGAGCGCGAGTGATTTCATGTGATGGAGGTGGAGGAGCTCTCGGCCACCCCAAAGTTTATATTAACTTGGTAACGTTAACGTACTCTGTTAAAAAAAACTTATATTTATTTAAATTGTTTGCTCAATAGAAGATTAAATTGTGCTTCTGTTGACAGGACAAAACGACCAAAGTGGGCACGTGTGGTTACTGTGGACTCCAGTTTCAGCAGAAACACCATCATTAAAACACAGATTCTGTTCTCCTGTCTGCTCATAACTCCTAAATTATTCCCCCTCACTGGTGTGTTGAGATTTCCGTATAATAAAATCACGCTGTAAAATTAATTATGGAATTATGTTTTATTTATTTGTTATTGAGCTTCGAGAACGTTTGTTTAAAGTTTGAGCAGTAACACATTTTAACCACTGGGGGGTGTCGTTGTGCCAAAGCGTCAAATAAAAATAATAATATAAAAATTAATGCTAGGGCAAAATGCTGACATATGAAATGTCCTGACATTTAAAATGTGTTTTTAAAACTT
>JAOTRQ010101026.1:0-10202 GCA_028565875.1 Hoplisoma paleatum | reverse complement strand
CCCGGTCTAAATGGTATTTTTAGTCGACTACTAGTCGATTAGTTGAAGTAAATGACGACCACTGGTCGACCAGCAAAGTCCTTGGTTGTGGACAGTCCTAGATTGCACATATCAGGATGGCAGCTACAAAGGAATCAAAACCTAAAATTTAAAAAATAAAAATCCCCTTACCTGGAGGAAATACATTTTAATTTGTCAAAAAGTGTGCTTCAGTACTAAAAGCTTGCGCTTAAAACCTTTTTCGGAAAAAAAGCATCGTGAGTACTGACCTTGAAGTTTCCAGGCCTTTCTCTGTTCCTCTCTGGCTATCTGCTCCATGTCTTTGTCATATATGTAGTCTTGGCAAGCAAAGCAATATATTCCACCATAGAGCAAATCGATAGCTAGGGATCGCAAAGAAGCGCAAGAACAAACAGATACATTAGATGTGGTATGATTTACATAATAACGTCATTATAAATACCACAAACATCCAAATGTACCGAGATGGAAACTAAATATATAACAAGACTTGTCGTAAGAATTTCTTCTTTGAAAAAATATGAACATTTTGAGATAATTAATATATAAGTAAATATATCTCGGCACCTCAGATGAACACTGATGTGGAAACCATGCCCTCTAGTGGCAGGATGCGAGTTGCGATCACTTGGTGGCTCACATAATCAAAAATGCAATGTGCGAGATGTTTATATAACTGCAGCGCTTCTGCGTAGCTCCGCGTGTGCCTCTAAAACGTTTTAACATCTGCAAGGAGTGGCGACGCAGACCACAAGGGTGCGCACTATAGCCATCAAAGCAATAATATGAAGTGTTCGCTCTCTGCAAATGGCGACGTGTCGATGTTTACGATCGAACATTTAAAAACATTGTTCAATAATCACAACAACCATTCTCATTCGGCATCATACTGAAGGAGAAAGATCAACTCGTCTCCCTCTAGCGTTGTGGGGGTGAATTGCTTCGTGGTGCATACAACCGACAGAAAACGGCTACGTTGAGGCGACGGCGTGGACTTGTATCAAATCGACGCAGAAGTATTTCTTTTTGCTCTTCACAACCAAATGTTTCGTTTCTTATCCGATTACTCGATTGATTACGGGAACGACTGATAAAACTCTCGATTACAATCGATAGCTGCAGTCTTACTCCCAACCAGAATCGAAATGCCGTTTTTAAAACATCAAAATGACTAATAAACGCCAGCTAAGCCCCTGGGCCCAGATTTGTTGAGTTCAACGTGTAACGGCGATATATATTCTGACCCTGAACATCGTCCATTTACCCCAGACACAGGAACCCGATAAAGCCTCTAGTGCTCGATTTCGAATCGTATCGATTCGCCGTCTGGTTTAATTTCACTGCAGACGTGTCTAAAGGTGGCCGGCGATTCCGATGTACAGTTGCCGTGACAACCTATTTATAGGTCCTGCGGCAAAAGCGCAGAAGAAAGTAGAGGACGAGGCGGCTGTCGTGTAGAAAGGGGGAGGGACAAAGGAATGCGGGAAGATTTATTAGTAATAATTATTAAACAGATCCCGAAAAACAGGTGAACAAACTAAAGGGTGTCGGGGGAGGAGGGGTTGGGTGTGGACAGACATCCTGAAACCTGTGACTGAAATCAAATCGTTTACGTTTCTGGCAATTTTGCAAAAGCTTTTAACTAAAGCAACTTACAGTTTACAGTGTAAGTAATGAGGAGTTATAAGCTTTGGCTCAAGGACCCAACATAAACCATGATGAGGTTAGAAGCAACAACTTTTTTAGACCTAGCCAAGTACCCAAACCGCTAGGTCACCTCATGCCGAGATGCTTGTACTTTTAGTAGTAGATTTAAGAACCAGTTTGTTTAACTTAATTAGTTTTAAGTTTCAAGCTAAGAAATGCAATCAGCTGGTAAAATTACACATCAAAACATCATAGTACATAATTTTTTTATAATATAACGTATTTTAAATCAAATTATTCATTATCTGGTTTTACCGGTGACTATCAAGTTTAGATTACACTGAAACGGTGACTGAACATGTCGCTAGTCTGTTGCAACGTGCAGAGACAAACATCGACACACAGGATAATTTCATTTTCAGTACCTCCAATTCACCTGACTACATGGCGTTGGACTATGGGAGAGAACTGGAGGAAACACAGAGACACGCAAGCTCCACACACAAAGCCTTGCTATAAAGCAAGTAACTACTTAGCCACCGTGCATTGTCCTGTTTGCAATGCACAAAAGACATGCCCTCTTCTTAAAAACAAGGAACTTTTACTCCGAGTACATAATAAATTAGTTACTTTTTACTTAAATAGATTATATTTATTCATCTTACGGGTCACATCGAACACAGTTATGGATAATTTTGTCTTCACTTTGCCTTACAAGCTTTATTTTGGACTGTGAGCAGACACCAGAGTGCCTGTAGAAAACCCACACAGACATGAAGTAAACATGTAAAAGTAAGCACTAAGATCTACTCGGGGCTCAAACCACCGCAACAGTGCTGACCACTAAGCCTTAAGTAAAAACTTCATCAGAGTAAAACGGAGTCGAATATTTTCGTTCCCATTTCACTTGTGCGTTCCTGACAAGGAGCTACAGTTTAGTCGATATTTGTCTTTTAATGTGTGTATCTTACCTAGGTTGTGGCGTTTGCTTTTGGCATGCTCGTGGATGTGTTTCTTGGAGAAGCAACCGAAGTAAACGCAGTAGAGACACGAGTGTAACCTGTTCAGGTGGGCACCACACATGTGACAGATACACGACTTGGCCTTGTGGGAAAAACAAACAAACAAGCAGGCGTCATCAAAAACACAACGTGAAAGAAAAAATAAAAGAAACAGAATTCTTCAAACGTTCCAATGATGCTTTCTGTTCCGAGACTCGGACACCCAGGATTTTAAAAAGCCGACCAGAAACGTCAACAAGCCAGACCACAGTATGATGTTTTTCAGAACATTGTAGTCCAGCATATTTATTTTTTGTGAGCTCGAGTCCACGGTTCTAAAACGAGGTGGTCACAGAAAGTAAAGTAAAGCATGAACGACAAGTTTAGATTACACTGAAACGGTTATTTATGACACAAGTTTCATATCTGACTATTTCATACCTCCAATTCACCTCAATTGCATGTTTTCATACAATGGGAGTGATAAATCAGATGATAAACAAGGTGATATGATTTACGATTCAATTGTTTTCTTATTAAAAACATTTTATAAAATGAAAAAAATAATAGATGTTTTCTTATTAAAGAAATTGCAATCTATAATTTATTTATGTATATATTTATTCCTTTATTTAACGTCATGTATTACACTTAAAGGTAACGTTCATGACAGGAGACGGTCATTCATCACAAAAGTCACATCGAACATAGTCATGGTCATTTTTGTATCTTCAATATATCTTTAGGATTGTAGGGGGGGGAATCGGAACGCCCAGAGGAAACCCATGCAGATACTGGGAGAACATGCAAACTCCACAAAGAAAGCCCCGAACTCTACCCAGGAATAAAACACATCATGGATATAATTCATCTTAAAAGAAATATCAAATTCAAAATCATCCGAGTGAATCGACATTTGTTTACACCTAGTGTAAACACTTGTTGTGGCTACTTGTGGTTAGTTTTTTTAAGCCTTAAAACTTTGAGAAGCAAGTAATGCACCGTACCAAAACCCGGGACCCAGGGTGAAGGCCGGATGATTACACGTGTATCCAGGATGAAAAGTAAAGAAAGAGTGGTGAGTCACACGCCTGCTCGGGTGAGAAAGAAGCCGAACGTGGCTGATGGGTTAGTCACCGACTTGAGTCACTGAATGGAATCATGGGATAATTCGGGCATTTTAATGCTCAATTTATCTGAGAATTTCTGCAACTGTGTGATATTTGTAGATAACTAGAAAGGGGTCTTAGAGCCTGTGTAGAGCCTTTACTTGGCAAAATGACACAGACCACAAGGGGGCACACTACTGCCATCAAAACAATGCAGTGGGCACTTGTAGTTCAAGTATTCGCTCACTACACATGTTGGTACCTTGATGTTTACAAAGTTTCGTCTACAATCATCCGATAAGTCAGATGAATTGATATTTGCTTTTATCAGTAGAGGGCGCTGACACTATACATATATCGGTTTTCGAACCAAATTGGGCTCAATTCAAAATAGTTTTGCATTGTTTGTACAGAGTTCAGAAATAAAAGGCCAAATCATGTTTAAATAAATTGAAAATATTAACAACTGTAATATTTTTTTAAAATAAATAATAAAAGAAAATCCTGTATTTGTGTTGCGTTGTGTACACAGCAGAGATGTAATGATGCACCACACATCGATTCGGCAATTGATTCACTTGACGCGTGATTTTAAAAACAGTCGACATTTGATATTCACTTTAAACAGTAGAGGGCGCTGCTTCTAATCCCAAAGTTCTTCGATTGGGCTTAGCATTTGTATTTGAAGACATTGACAACAGTATTATTTAGATCAATACAAGTTCACCACAAAATCAGTATTTAATATTTAAAACACAAATACGACAATGAAAAAATGATGGTGAACTAGGTATTGTGTTGTATCGCGGATAGTGTGTATCATTACATCCCTATTTAAAAAGCTTCAGTTAGAGGTGATATGTGCCCAGCGTAGAGTGAACTGAATGCCACATGATGATTTATTATTGTGAAAGCTGTCCAACAAGTTTTTGTACGATGTGAAGAACATAAAAGCAGCTATTCTATACCAAACAAAATAACCAGATGGACCACATGACAGACTGGCGTATCCTCGGGACAATAAAAAAAGTTTTAGCTCGGACGATGAAAATAACTTGAGCTGGACTAAACGCATGTCAGGGCACAATTTAGAAGGATGGCAGGCTGGTCGATTTTTGAAGTTGGGGGTGACCAACGGACAGATGGTGAAACACAGTACAGCTGCCATGCTCATTTATATTGAATGGGAGAAGCCTTAAACTGGGCAGAGTGGGGGGAAGGGAGGGACACGTTTCCCTAAACAATAGCGACACATTCGGACCGGATCGAGGTTTTGGCTTAGAACGCTGGACTTATATATTTGTTTTTGGTTGTTGTTTTTATGCCACATTTACCCTTGGTAGATCTTAGTTTATTATATCTGGTTTTATTAGTTTAGCTTTGTTATATTTGTTGTTGAGCTACACTCGTTCTTGTGTGTTGTTTTAGTTTGGTTATTGATAAGATTTTGATCTTCCTGTACTGTTGAAAAGTTCCTTTACTGTTTGGGCTGTTGGTGTCTGTTGTCTTTCGTGGTTGTAGATACATTCCGGCATCAGGTGTTTTACTATAATTCGTGTTTAGCTGTACAGTACGGCGCCTCTTCACCTTTTATGAGGTACATGTCAAATTCAATCAAATTCAAATTTTATTCGTCACGACACATATACAGATGTACAGTACAACGAAAAGTTTCTCTTCGCATATCCCAACTTGTCTTGAAGTTGGGGTCAGAGCGCAGGGTCAGCCGCAGTACGGCGCCCCTGGAGCAGACAGGATTAAGGGTCTTGCTCAAGGACCCAACAGTGGCTGTGCAGCAGAGCCTGGATTTGAACCCCCAACCTTTGGGTTCATAGCCCAATGCTCTACCCACTAGGCTACACTGTCCCTAGTTGATAGTTTGATTCCATGTCTGTAGTAAGAGAGTAAATTGACATTATAATTATACAATATAAATGATACCAAACAGAATTTCGCCTCCAGAAAAAAAATGTCCAAGAATTTTAAACACTGCAATCATGGAAAGACATGTTTTAGCATAATGCTGACGTGGCCGTCAGTGAAAATGAGTTTAACACCTGTGCCATAGACTATAATCGCTTTTTTGTACTACATAACAAAAGATATGATGTGAAAGGCTTCAAATGATACGTACTTTGTTCTACAATATAAGTACTGTATTACGTTTAAGGTGTAGGAGTGCTTACTAGATCTGAGGTTTTGTAGTTATCTGGGTGGGTGATGACTTCTCTTGGAACCAATATACAAGAGGAAATTTCAGCAGGTACCCCAGCGCTCCCTAAACAAGATATTAATACCACTCGGGACAAAAGTCAGTCATTATAATAGCTTCTGAAGGCTGGTTGCAGAATGTCACAGACAAAGATGTCTCTAGTGAGATCTTGTGTCCTTTCAGTCTACCTACGATATTGGGTTTCTTTAATGCACCCAAGTAGTAGACATCACAAACCAGGAAGGTCTTTGGTGAACCGTCGCTCAGGCCTTTGTCTAGGTCTGACATGTCCAGTCAGGAGTGCTTTTATTAAAAAAATATATGCATTATGTTACATAGTATAGCATGGTAAGGTACATTAGCATGTTTATAAGAACTGGCATTTAGAAATGGGCCATGATTGGTATTCATGATGCAGACAGGGTGTGGCTGTCACGATATGATCTTGCCTTATGTATGCGAAAAAATGCTGTTGGCTACTGCACATGGATCGTAGGGGTGTTATGTCAGCCTTGCTCCTAATCGGTTTAGAAAGCATCGGATGCACTTAATGTTACACCTGATACACGGGGCCAAGGTTTGCTCAGTGGTTAAGGCACAGGATACGCAAACAGAAGGTTCCTGGGTTAAGCTTCATATCACCCAGGTTGGGCCCCTGATCAAAGCCCTTAACATGTATTTGCTTAAAAATCATGTTCAGTCATAACTGGAAGTGGCTTTGGGTTGCAGCGTTTGCTAATTGCTGAATCATAGCATAGTTGTATAAGGTTGTTTACCTTGTAGTAGTAAATGACGACATAATGAGGTCTTTATTTTGTATTCGCTTCTTTCTTTCTGCACCTCGTCTTTCTTAATTAGAAAGCATTCAATCTATTGACTTCCAGCTCTTGTTACTCCATTTAGAAAAGAACAAAAGAACCATTGAAAGGGTAACAAAGAATATCCACCGGCTATTAAATTCTGCCTACCATTTGTCACATTATTATCTGTGGTAATGTCTGAGGTATTTCCTCTAGTAATTTTGACTCGCTTTACTAATTTATTACCCGCCAACCTGGCTTTTATTACGATCAGTGACAAACTAGCTTCAGTCAAGCTTAAGCCATATGAATGAAATCTTACTGTAACCACTTCCTCTGATTGTCTATTTTACACAGTAGGAACAAAACATCGCAAATCTACGACTATGCCACGTTATTATAGCGTAGCCTCGGGTACAACGTGTGTCTTGGGTGTGACTAAGATAGAGAGCGGCTGCTGTTCTCACATTCATATGTACAGATTGCGGTTAAGCGCCTGCTTTATCACATACACACACACACACACACATGCGCGCACACACAAACTATGATGAGTCTGATCTGCACCTGCCACTCTCTTTACTCAAGACAAACATTTGCAGTGATGTCTGTGAGTCTTAGTGGAAGTCAGAGAAGAAAGATGAATGACCAATAAAATGCAATCAAAGTAAAAGGTTCTTCCCTTTAGCATGACACACCTGCCAACCTCAGCATGTGCCAACCTCAACAAAGCTGCATCACTGGTTTATTTTTATCTATGATCTTTACACTCCAGTGTGCATGACTGTGGATTGTTTGTTCGGCAAAAAAAAAAAATCCCACTTTCTCTTTCAAATTCGTCTTTACAAGACAAAAGGCTTTTCATACAGTTACAGTAGTTCAAAAAGACATTATTATAGTGTGTTACTACTAGTTGACCCAAACTCATTAAACATATGTCTACTATCACCCCTCCCCAATACCATCCAGCAGACAATAGAAGAATATTGCAGCCTGAACCCCGACGTACCTCAAAGTTAATTAGGAGATCAAATCTAACCAACAAGGGACAGGAACATGACCAGTAAGGACCAATAGATAGTGATGACATGGAGCTGTGAATAGACCTGTAATGACCTGTAATAAGGGATTAATTAATGAATTATGACAAATTTTTAAGATATTTCTGATCCTCATTAAATCTTTAGAGAAAGTGGATGTATATTAGAAAGTGTTTAATGGGAACCAGTAGAGATTGGCCATGGGAAGAGGGTGATCATTTAAATGAATGGGGTCAAAGTTTTCAACCAAAATATATTTCGTCAACTTTTGTGAGACTAAACATTCATGCTTCGACTCCCTCACTTAATAGGGCAAAATGGATCATTTGATAAATAGAAATATGGTAAATAGGTCGAATTAAAATAAAAGATCTGTATAAATTGTACATGGTGTCCTACCTTTTTCCTATATGCTACTACTATTTGCAACGATGTTGGAAGAAAATAACTCAACAGGTCAATCTCTAATTGAGTCTTATAATTTTTTTATATATAATTTTTTGCAATGCAACATGCTCAAGATGATATGATGATCTGTTTCAAATATCTTTCACATACAAAGCAAAAGATGCTGACCATAACTGAGACCGGCCATCACATCTGTACAGTCAATATTTATGCCCAACACTACCCAAACGACTCCTAGTGTGAAAATCATAACTCCACTATTTACATGAACAATGTACACATTCCTATTTGAGTCCCGACAGTAATGACACGATTTATCGCGTGAGATGGAACTCCTGTTTAAACATAATGTTTGCTCTTGCTGAGTTTGTAGACAGTTGGAGTCTGCTGCTAGTTTGCATGGGTTTGCATATGGAGTACAGATAATGTGATTGTGTGTGACCGATTGACTGTTTAGATAGCAGTAGTATACACTTGTGTGCTTACACTATAAATACAGGCTGATCGAGATCTTAGCCAACGCAGCACCTGTCACAGTTCGACAAGTAATAATAAGGTGATTTCTTGATCTTGATTGCAGAACATGGCAACAAATGCCAAAACTGTTAGAAGTGCATGGGCGGGTGAATAATTGTGTGAACCATTTTGCAGAAAATAAATAGTGTATGCTAGTTTGTGTTACATTATCGGACATAGCCAGTTTCGAACTGTAAGCCAAAAAGCACAAGACTATTAAACTGGGATAGTTAAAATATACGTAAACTACTTTTTATGAATTATAATTAATAATTATTTATGAATTCTGTCTATGTTCGAACAACACTTTTATACTATTGTATACATCTCCATCTCCATCTACACTATTTAACTTTCTTCAGTTCTGCATTTTTATTTCATTTCTTTACCAGCGTTCCTTTCTAGCTCTTCAAATTTGTTTGTCTATTTGTTTTATTACGATTTAGACATCATGTTTTCCACTTTTGCTTACAAATGGTCATTCGCTACTCAAGTTCCATCAGTACACACGTTCACATCAAACAATGTCATTGACAATATTGTGTCTCCAATTAACCCAGCGGCATGTTTTCGGACTGTACGAGAAAAACGAACCGCCCAGGGTAAATTCACAAGGCGCAGGGAGAACATGTAAACTCCACACAGAATGAACCTGAACTGATCGAACCCAGGACCTTCTTGCGGTGAGGCTACACACTTAATCACTGTGCAGACTTTTCTTGCATTATCTTATACTTACGTCAAACCAGTTAGCATACCAGTTCAGTCAGTGAGGAACTCATGTGAGACTCAGGTGCAGCTTGGGAAATGTAGTTATTTTAAGCTCTAGTGTACCTGGGCGCTGCCAATTTCCCACTTAAGCAGGTGAAGCTGCTGGCTCCATTACAATGACTGATATAATGATAACATAATAACACATCACCACCTCAGTAAAATAAATTTATAATCACTATATTTGTTAAGTTTGATACTAGGTTATACAGTTCCAGTCAACGTGGTTAGTCAGGAATGTTATGAGACTCACTTGTAAGCTCTGCTGACCTCTGCTGGTGGTTTTGTACATAAACCCACCAGGTAGCGTCATTACCGTAAACCCACGCGAACTCCTCAGACCCATTTCAGACATTAATATTTTATATTCTGACTTATTTAAACAACATACTGAGCATAATGAAGTCATATATTTGTCTATACACGCTCATACACGCAACTAGTATAAATTAGAAGTTTACTACTAAACAAGTCAAACAATTCCTAACAAATACAAAACCATTGTTAATAATTTGGGCTTGTTTACATCATTAATTACGGTACAACAGCAACGGAATAACAGGAGGGTCAATGTGTATAAAATGACCACTGTTGTAACAATTTGTTCTTTTCTATCACTAATAATGCTGAACGACATACATTTCTGGCATAAAACTATTATTGTTAATAATTATATA
>JAOTRQ010101025.1:0-20179 GCA_028565875.1 Hoplisoma paleatum | reverse complement strand
AACATTATGTTCCTTCTAACCTGTGTTCTTGTACTTCTCATTGTAAGTCGCTTTGGATAAAAGCGTCAGCTAAATGCTTAAAAAAAAGCTTAATGTAATGTAATGTAATAACAATGTATATATACCATGTTGCAAATATACACAAATTAGCTGTGAAGCACTAGATCAGGATGACTAAAACCTTTCTGCTGAATGTTACTTAGTAATTTAAAGGTAATGCCAACAAATCACTAATCCTTGAGTGCGATTTGCGAGTCGATTTATCAGTGTGTCTGGTTTAATGAGAGTTCTTACCTGCAGGCCAAGCAGCCTTTCGCTGGGTTTAATGTGCCTTTGGATTTCACAGGCCACTGGCTGGATCACTTTGATACCATCCTCATAAAAAACATAAAACATGTTTCCAATCCCCAGACCTGACAGGTGAGAGATATTCAAGTTAGCATGTGCTATCAAAGCAAAACTAAGTCATTCGATAAAAATAGCTGAAGTCAAAAGTATGCACACACGTGTAAAGTATGTGTGTCTGTGCTAGAGGAATAAGAATAACGAACACACACAAATTATAACCAAAATCTTGAGTCTTTTGGAAGAAACGACTATAACTTTATACTATAACAGCCAGTCGAAGCAATTGAACTTTTATGGTGCTGTTTTGCAGATGCAATGCAGTGCTGCGATACACACTCTTAATCTTTTAGTTGAAAATCCAGAGATTTTCCAACTAAGCTACCAGAGTAAGATTTGAAAAGTGTTAAGATCCATGTGTTACTTAGTGGACACTCCTATTATTGATGCATTTTCATAGAAATGACCATCACGTTAGTATTAAACTTCATTAGAATTGTTATTGAATTAAAAATGTAAACAATGTACCTTCTTCTCTCCAAAGAATATTTGCCACTGCAAAAATGAGAAAGAAATACAATTTTAGGAACCTCAATAACTGGTGCAATTCTTATGACATATATTAAAATACATGTTGATTGTACATGTATTTGTTTCCTAGACTTCGTTTCTATTACGGCACAAAGCAAAAAACAAATGTTAGAACTTGATTGAATATTATTTAGAGCAAGGGTGGAAAAATATGCACGTTGTGCTCTAGCCATTCTGCTATACAAACAGTGGATTAATAAGAGGTTGTGGTTCTGATTTGGCTGAGCACAATCAGCGTCAGTAAGACTAAAACTCTTCAATTAAAATAATAAACAAATGTGTTGTAATTCCAGCACTAGTGGCAGAAATCATTCACATTGTTACAGGTCCGTGGGTGTGGAGGGGGGTTCAGTTTATTTATCATCTAGCACTATGTCTAATTTTAACACTGCAACCGCAAGAACACATTGTTAAATGTGTTCCTGCGGTTGCAATGTTAAAATGTCTCACAAAATAAATAATTAAATGCTTAGTTAGAGACGGCTGTATCATTTCCAACCATACCAGCCTTCTGTTCTTCTTTTTAATGGCATATGACACACTCGCAGATCACAGTGTTATAACCATGGCCAATTTCTAAAGCCCCTTATTATTTTTAATTCTGTCCCTGCCTGTCTTCTTTAGAGGCTTGCCGAACAATTTCTCACAATTATCTTTCTTTGTAATTACTACAATATATAAAGTGTCATTATGGTCGAGGATGGGGCCAGACAGAATGATTTCAAGATTATTTTAAAGTACAATCATTTTTTAAAACTTATATACCAGATTCTCAGGATGCTGGCATCACAGTGCATGGTCAGCCATCATATGGTTAAGAGTGGCTCTATGGCTCTTGATAAAAATTAAAACGATAAAAGGAAAACAGTTCAATTGTTTACTTTATTCACAGTGCACAGAAAGTTCTAAACAGGCCCTATCTGTGCCATTCTTCTTCAATAACAGAAAAGTATTGAGTGTGCTGAGTATTGATGTTATTTATCACCAAGCTGAAACATTGCGGTTCACACAAACATGCCTCATATATCTTTTTGGGGGAGGGGGGAGCAACAACTTTGGCCCCTTTTTTGATGTATTATCCTTACATCAGTGCCCTACCAGCAACACTGAATAAATGCTAACTTTTTAAATGTTAACTTACTAGTAATTAATATTAGTAGCAGAACTGGCAATCCAATAATAAAGAGGATTACTGGAATACTTCCTTTTCTTTGTTAACCAACTCTTTATTTAACTCCTGATCAAATAGAATTAATAAGCCAAACTGTCACCACTGCATCTCACAGAATGTTGGATACTATAATTGCTAAGAATTATAGTTTTGAAACTATAAGGTGATTGTACAACCTATTGTTACATGTGATGATTTTAAACCACTTAAGAAGAATATAAATAAAAGAAAATTATTTTGAATTTTGCAAAAAAATGAAATTATAAACTGTATGACAGCTTTAATAATGACATTATAATTAGGTTAATAAAATGAATCAAATTAAGAAGGTATCATATAAAATCACACATAAAAGAATAGCTGAATAAGAACAAAACTAATTCTACTCTAAAAACATAAATGGCAGTATTTCTTATAAAATAAGTATGTTGTTTATCTTGAAGCCATTACCTTTAATTAATTTAATATCAAATATGAGTGTATGGTTACTTTGGCAGCGGCTTTTTTCACCTTCATAATCATATGATTATGGTTTAAACACTTACATAAGTACCCAGAAAAGTACTGCAGTGATGATACTCTTGCTCTCTAATACAACCCACCTGCTAGCAGGTGCCATAATAAATAGATAATCAATGTTATTTACTTTACTTGTCACCAGTTGGGTGCGTGCCATCCTACTAACCATAGACACTTGGATACATAAACCAGTGCATTTAAGTACTGGTTCCAAACCTGGATAAATATGGATGGTTGCATCAGGAAGGATGTTGAGTGTAAAAACAACCAAATGAATAATGTATTCTCATGTACCTCTGTGTTATCCAGCCAAAATAATTCATATTTACATTATCTCTCAGTGGTTAGAATGTTATTTCTGGTCAGTGTACCTTTACTAAGACTATACAGTGGGTGGTAATTTGTAGAGGTTATTGATTTTTCTCAGATAAAAAGAGCTTTTTCATTTTTTCCTCACCCTTTTGACAATGCCAGTGCACTAGTGGACTATAAACATGGCTACAGTCAACATGTTTTGGTCTGGTTTGTTGGTGTGTCAAATAGTAGTGTAAAATTATAACACTACGGTAATAACTATTATATTGACCAGATCTGTTTAACTGGTGTCTAGTATATAAATATACATTTTAGCTGGCATGCTTTCATGTTGGACATCCCACTGCCACAATTCACATTTGTCACAATAATCAATTGTAAACAGCTTTATAAAGGCAACGTGAGTAAAATAAAACAGTATTTTTAATGTGCTTCAGTTTTTTATCAGACAACTTAAACAATTAAACAAAATGTTATTGTATAGTTTTTTGTATATTTTTCTATTTCTCTGTTTTCCTCGTTGGGGGAACCAAAATCTCAGTAAAGCTGCTTGTACATTGCTTACATGTTGATCTGTGCACAGCACAGCATTTTTACATTGGCCAGTATGTTTTTTTTTAATTAGTGATGTTTTTTAATGCCTAAGTGTGTTTATTGCTGTGTTTTTATTCATCTTTTTAAAATATATTGCTCTTTTTTGCGTATTACAGGTAAGCAGTAAGAAATTTCAGTAAACGTTGCATTTTTTATTTAATTAAATTTTATTTAACTTTGTATTAGAGGTGTATTGGAAAATGTATTTTGGGCTGCCGTCAATTTGTTGAGTAATCAAACAATTGTGTAACAATTCCGGAATGCACTGCAAAAAGTTGTGTGTGTACTACATAATTATTAATGTAGACAATATGAAGACATTTCAAAGTGTGGAGTTAAGTTAGTTATTTTGATTTTTCAATAAAAAAAAATAGTCTCATGACAAATGTCTGATATATTATAAGACACAGATCAAACAGAATCATTAAAGACTGTAAGTGAAATAGTGAATGCCATAGTGAAGCACAAAAATGCAACAGCTACATAGTTGAGATACAGACACACAGCTAAAAGAAATAATATTTTACTACTGTAAAAAAGCTGTGAGATTTTAGAAGCACTTGACATGACTTAAACATACGTGTCTTGCGGGCAGAATCCTCCACAAAGAGAGACGAGATGTCCTCATCCACTCCAGCTTCATTACGGGCGATGCAGGTGTAGGCACCAGTGTCCTCAAAGTGAACATTACTGATGTGCACCTCACTCCCGTTAGCTAAGAAAATATAAACCACGATGTGAGAGAAGCAGATTGAACATAGTGTTTAAAAAAATAACTGAAATATATCGTGTCTAAATGACTCATTTGAGCCACTGTCAGTTATGGAGTTGAAGCAAATTTAGTTGTAATGGGAGCATGAGTGTGTTTCTGACAGCAGCTGAGAAATTTAGCTTGTTTCCGGGTTGTCACAACCAGTTTGGTTTGAATATACTTAGTGGAGGAGGACTTTTTGTTGATTACAGCCCTGGAAAAAAGACTAGAAGAGAGAAGAAAAATAGAAGAAAAAGAAGTCTCTAGAAGAAGATCTAGATCTGATATAAAAAAAACATATCACAAACTAAGACTGTAAATATATCAGTGCAGCATTTGCAAACTGAGTGCTATGTTACATTGCTATGTACAAGGCACAATGACATACCTATAGTGCCATAGTATGTCTAACTGTTGAATGTTCACTGTTGAATCACAATATTTTGACCAACAGCTAATTCTAGAGTAATCAAAGGCAGACAGGCTGGAAGTTACTCAGTTAGTATTTGGTTAACACATATATCTAGAGCTCTTTTGATTACTGAAGTACATCCCGCAGCTGCTGGAGGGTATGTGGAGAAAAAATAATTGAGCAAATCTAACTGATCAAGGTGGTCCTACAGCTCAGTTTGGTTAAAATATGCCAAATTAACAGGGCAGTGTAATACCTCCTGCTCCTTTAACCAATGTCAGACATTTCTAGCTGTGTGGCATCTTTGTCCACACCAGGGAAGATCATTATTATGCATGTCACTGTCAGATTCCTCCTTTTTCCAAATTTAACTTGTGCCACATACTATTATGACTGCTTTAATTAAGACTGCTAACCTCTCATGACTGAAGTGCCGTTGAGCAAGGCATCTAACCTCTAACTACTCCCCATGTGCAGAGGCTAAAGCTGCTCATCACTCTGGGAATGTGTGCTCACTGCTGCCTCCTAGTGTATGGCCACTGTTGTGTGGGTATATGTGCATTTTAATTCTAAGGATAGCAGTAATTCTTTGAGTGTGTAAAAGCACATTGGTGAAACATTATTAATCTAAAAAAATATTCAAAATTATTATTGATTTGATTATTATTTTTAAAATAACATGTTATTTACCACTATAGTTTTTAACAGAAGAATCATAATACATTTATCAATAAGCAGAGATCTCAACAGATGGAACTGCACATTCTTGTTTACCTTGCAGTGTAAGTTGTTTGGAGAGTTTGGTAGAAATGTCCATGCCATTCTTCAGCCAGGACAGCTGTGGATCAGGAATTCCCTCAGCATGGCACCTTAAACTTGCAGTAACCCCAGGTTCCCGTGCCTGGCTTTCTGGATACACCCGGATTACAGGTGGAACTGTGAAAGAGTTGTTAAAAAAGATATTTAACGAGACATTTTATTCTTTACTTTACTAAGTTCACTTTACTTGATTTAACCAACGAGTTGGGTGTTCAGAGAGCATTTCTATTTAATATTTTGGATAAGTTGGTTATGACCTAAGAATCATTTAGAACCTTTTCTTTGTATGTGGAATAACTGTATGTGTAGCATTAAAACACACACCCCGACCAAGAATAATATTATGACGACTGACAGATGACGTCAATAACACTGATAGTTACTTACATTTTTATTTACTTATGTACTATTTCTATACATCTTATTCTCCAAGCTGATGTGTGAGCATACAGATTCGATCAGGTTTTGATAGGGTCACATTGTGATGTCTAGATTATTGATTCAGAGTATCTCTAAAATGTGTCCCTGCTCTACAGTGATCAGTTAAGGAACAGTGATGAACAGGACAGCAACAGAATCCTTTGCCAAATCTCATTGATGAATGTGGCAGAAAAAAAGCTGGTCTGAGTTTGACAATAGCCAAACTACTGTAGCTCAAATAGTTATGCTGGTTTTGATATAAAACTGTCAGAATACACAGTACATCACAGTGGCTTGACATTAATTGGTCGTTATGTTTGGGTGTCATAGCAAAACAAACATTCTGACACCAATTGCTTTATCCAGCGATTTTAGTAGAACAATACAACAAATGTTAGCCTGGTGTTTAAGGTACTGGGCTAGTAATCAGAAATTTGCCACTGCTGGACATATTAGAAGTATGTTAGCCTTCAATTGCTAATATTTAACCATTGTGGTCGATTTAGCGGATATTTAAATGAATTAACTATAAGTGCTCTCTGTTAGGGGTCAGCCTATTCCCGCTGCGGCCACCAGGGGGTATAGGTGACGTCAGAACCAGAGATTAGAGTCAGAGACTGGTGAACTACAATTCCCAGAGCACAGAGAGACAATCAGCAGTAACAACCTGCACCTGATTGAGGGGGAATTTAAACCTCAGTGCCACACTCTCTCTCTATCAGTGCTCTTTCTTAACACATTTTCTGTGTTAAGAAAATTGGTTGGTAGCGGTGCTTGTTAGGGGTCCGCGAGGTAATATTTGTTCACCACAGAAGGAAAGTTATTGCTTTTGGGTGGGGTCACTAGTGTGTCAGGTTAGTCATTACAGAGATTTATTGTTTGTGCTCAGTTTAAGCACAAGAAGGGCATGTTACGTTCTCGTTCTCTGACAAAAGATGGTTGTGGTTATTCTTGGCACAGAACCCAGCACACATCATGGTTACGCAAGCACATTACTTTGGTAGGCATCCTGGTGTCGGGATAAACACAGGAAGGCTTCGTCTACCGTAATTCTTATGCTTACGCTTTTAGTTTTGTATCTCCACCTCACGAGCGGAAAATAAGCTTGTCTACTGTTCTGCCTTCACGCACGGCATAGATCTGTGTACAGAAAGTTCCGGATCAACTCTAGCTTCTGTACATTTATTAGTTAAGGTGTTTCTTAGCTGCAAAGTTTTTTTTAGCCTTTGTGATTAAAGTATTGCTTTCTTTTTAGTTAGGCTTGGGCTAACTGAAGTTTTCAGTTACATTGCCCACCTGCAATACTGAGTCTTCTTTGCCTGAGTGTATCATAAGTGTCCAAGCATTTCTGGCTCTGTATTTTACATTTTTACAAACTTATTTTACTTTGTTCGTTATTTAAGATATATCAGAATGAGTTCTCTTGCTGACAAGTTGGCATTTAACTGCTGCGAATCACACAGCTACGTGATATGCTGGAAGGATCTATAATGTGAGGTGTAATGTGTAAAATTGGTTCTGCAAGGACAAATGTATCGATGTCAGATCTAATTGAGGCCAGTCAGGAAGAGAACATGACAGATTGATGCATTAGATTGAAGATGCCTAGAGGGGAGTTGAGCATCTGTTTTTTTACTGTATGTGTGCTAGACAAGGATGGTGGATAGTGAATACATCCTTTGCCATCTGTTATTGCTTCCTGTCTACCACAGGTGGGTGTAAGTGAGAGAACCATTGACAGTGCGCAACAAAGAGAAACACAGAGCGACAGATTGAGGGTGTATGTCATGATGATAAAGCTACAGCTGCTATTTCAAACGAAGAAGATCAAGTTGACAGAATGAGAGTCCAATGAGTTCCTGAAGTAATCTGATCCATCAAATGAAAAGCTCACATTTTACGTTAGTCTTACACTTCATCATTGAGGCTGGGCTAAGCAGGGAATGCGGGAGGATGTAACTGCACAGTGCCTTTTTGGCAAATTAATATACTATTATTTAAACTGTAATAAAAATGTATAGCTAAGATTCAAACTGACTATACTGGCCAATATGCAAACAGATAGATAGATAATCATTGTGTGGTGTTAATTTAGTGTAAATGTTTCTTCATTTCTTTAAGAATACATATACACAACACATTATCTTGCCTCCTTAAAAATGCAATATGAACTGTGAACTGAAACTGTTTGTCTAATTGCAATATAGGTTTCATGTAGACATTAAATTTACTTTACATTACATTTTTTTATGTTTGTTTTTGCCATGTATTAACGCTGTAAATTTTCATGGTCTTTCTAGTGAGGAGGGTGGCATCATGATGGGCATGATGATGAGTTCTTGGGATTGGTCATGGTCTGGGTTAACAACAACTGCCACTGGAACAGGAGTCAAGCAGAGTACCATCAGAAATTGGGCTATCGTCTGTTGAAGCAGACAAGGAGGGAAGCATGTGAGTAGACAGAACAGGAGAGTCATGAATATAGAACTAAGGGTAGCAACTCTGAATGTAGAGACAATGACAGGGAAGAGCTGGAGAGCTGGCTGATGTGATGCAGAGAGGAGTGGTAAATATTTTGTTTGTGCAGGTAAGTAGAATAGTATGCTTGAAAAACTTGAGGGCGTGATAGTAAAGTGTTTGTGGTTATTCACTAGAAGTTGGCCGTGGACAGGTCTGGTGAAATAGAAACTTAGCGTGGCAGAAGGTGGTTGGTTTTGTAAAAAGTGTAGAAATGTCTGTGGTAAACACCGGTCAAAGCGCACGTAGACAACATCCTCCATAGACTGTAGATTGCTTGAAAAAGATTGGTAAAGATTTAAATTGACAGTTACGGAGTGGATGAGTGAGGGAAAACTACAGGGGCAAAACAGTGATGAGCCAAACGATTCAGATTTGAGAGAGAATTGTAGAAGCGGTAGGGTTGAAAAATAGGTGTGATTTTTGCTTTGAGAATGTTGATGGAGAAGTACAGAGAAGGTCAGAAAGAGATCCATTGTGTGTGAATTTAGGGAAATCTTGTGACTGTGCCAAGGGAGAAACCCTTGTAGTATGAGGAAGTCTGGCATGGCTGAAAAGTGTTAGACTGGATTGAATCTGAGTCCCCTGTTTGCTCTGGTAACAGACTAACATATTAGGTCAAACAGGAATCTCTGTTGATGATGTTTGCAGACATTGTAACCTGTAGTGAAAGCAGGAAGCATGTGAAAGAGAACTTGAATATGTGGATGTATGCTCTGGAAAGGAAAGGAATAAAAATAAACTGTAGAAAGATCTAATGCAAACATACATGTGAATGAGAAGAAGTCTGGTTACAGGATGAGACTAGTGGTCACGTGCAGAGGTTGCTTTAATTGGTATCAACTGTTTAAGAAAAAGGGGTGTGAAAATGGATGAGAACAGTAAAGGCAGAATGGAGTGGATGGATAAGTATCAGGGTAATGAGTGACAAGTGGTCAGAGCAAAAATGAAAGTGATGATTTTTAAATAGAGTAGTCAGAACAGTGTTGATTTGTGATTGGGACAGTAAGATTAACAGATAGAATGCAGAGCTGGAGGTGGCACAGCTTAACATCAGAGAGACAGCACAGGTTGGAAAATAGTGAGACAAAGTTAGAGAGGGAAAATTTGAGATGGTTTGGTCATGTGCAGAGGAGGGACGCTGGATATATTGGTTGGAGGAAGTTAGAGATGAATCGGCCAGACAGGAGGAAAAGAGGAAGACTAGAGAGGAAATTTATGGACGTGGTCAGTGTAGATATGCAGAGAGTTGGCGTGAAAGCAGACAATGCTAATAAAAGGAGAAAACAAAAGAAGATGGAGTTTAAGTTTACTTTGAAAAAAGATCGGCAAACAAAAATGTCTATATACTTTCACTTAAATATAACATATAATTAAATGGACTCCATAATCAGTACTGTACAAAATACTACTTTCTTTCTAAATACTAATACTATCTCTCTGAATTCATTCTGTCACATAATGTGCTTAATCATCCTTGAAAATTGAGTAAATCATCTCAGACGAGAAGCCTAAAGCCATCGTGTCACATATTTATTTGTGAGTTTCTGGCTATTTTGACTAGTAACCTACTATGACATTACATATTGTACTTTTAATAGCTATAATTCTGTCTGCAACAGACAAGAATACATGGACGGAACTTATCAATAATAGAGGGGAGAAGTGCCAAGACCAAACAATGGTAGTCCTTCCGCTGATAACACATCATGACAACGATCTAAAAAGATTACAGTGGTTTCATTTATTAGTTTCTTTTGATTAATGGCATGATTAATGATTAATGGCATGCTTTGTGTCATGTAGAAAAATATTGATAGCAAACGCAAAACAGTGACTTACGAAAATGCCATCGAGTCGCCTACGTCATCTTCGGCTTAACAAGTGAATTACTTCGGATCTGCTTACTTAATGCTCACATGTCATGGTCCACTGATAATAGTGCTTAAAATGCATTCTAAAATAGAATAACTTTTAAAGCAACTTATGAAGGTCTTCATATAGGATACTGAATAAAATGTTTTTGTCTTTTGTGTTCAGACCTATGTATTTCTGGTTGGTTCCCAAACTAAATATGGGGCAATTTTGGAGACTGTCATCAAAAACGAGTAATGTCCCTGAAATACAGGGACGTCTGGTTACCCTCTGCTTTGCATTTCTGTGTGAAACATGCATCTGTCTGGGAAAAAACACCAGTGATTAGATCACTATTGGAACAGACTTGAAGAAGCAGTGTGCAAGGTTTAATCATTTTCTTCTTTTGAATTAGTTGCTAAGTGACCGTTCTTTGCCTCGGCACCAAAATGAGTTTTGATAATCTTCTATGATCAGGACCTGATGAGCAATCTGAGAGCACTCTTGAGATCACATTTTACAGTGAAAAGACGAGGAGACAGACCAGTAAAAAATGAAAATGAGTAAAATAGGAGAGAGGAGAATACATTTGTTTATTCTATTTTAATCAATTTAGTACTGTAATTTATACACACATTCCAATGCTGCAATTTAATTTCAAATGTATTCTTTTTACCAATATGTTTTGTTTTTTTCTGAATATAAAACAAATTGGCATGATCTATATTTAATCATGTTTGTATATTTTATTGCTTATATATCACAGATAATAGAACAAAACAACAAATTACTTTTGTGTGTAAACATCTGTGTGAATACATATTTTATTTATAAAAGTGAAATCAACAATTTTAGGTATCTATCTGGCATAATTTGATTCTATATTTTCTTTTGCATTTGTAAAAATGTAGCAGGATCTCAATGTTGTACATTCAGTTCATTTTGATCCTAGAAGACTAACCTTAAATTAGTAACACCATCACAAATGTTGGGTATATTTTACACAATATAAACACAAAAACACTAACATCAGGTAATTTCCACCCATAAATGGGTTCCCACATATGTTCCTCTCTATCACTAATGTCGGCTGATAATCACTCGAACCCGAAGCCTCTTGAAATAAACATAGATGGGAGGACCAAACCATTAAAGACATCAATGATCATCCTGAAGTTACCCAAAGTCCCACCATGTAACTCAGACAGCAGCAATACAATTAAAATAACTCGTAACTCTACCATTAGCTATACCATTTTGTTTGATGGTTTGTCTTTTATTTGTTATTACTATTACTGTTTTATTGTTTAAATTGTTGTCATTAAAGACGCTGCTAAATAAAATTTTAAGTATTATAAAATCACATGACAACAATTGTGTGGGTGAAAATCACTGTGTCAGTGGTCTATGGTTAACTGCATCTATTTGGATGTTTGAAGGACCAATGATCCAAGTAAGTTAAGCAGATTTACCTGTTATTCTCTCTGAGGATGACCTCATTATGACTACACACATTTTTTAGACTGCTTGCTAAAACCACGCTGGATGAGCAATCGTCTCCATGCAAAGCCAGCTGACATAATGAGACAGTCAGTTTCTTGCTATAACTGTTTTATCTTTCTCCAATTTGGGCTGTGGATGTACTAGCCACTGCATTGTTCAGCCTTGCTTATGTATTCTGCTCTTGGGTTTATTTTCCAATAGGGCTTCACCTTTTTGTTCTAGTATTGAGGCATGACCAGGTCACTTACAGAAAGACTCATTTGAGACTCAGATACACTTTAAAGTGCCTTAAGGAGCTATAAGTAATGACTAATGGGACACAGGGAATTCAAGTATGGTTCTCAATTTTTTCATTCAACCTTAAACAGTCCTCCTTTTCCTGCCCTTTAGTCACTGATTGAAAATTAAATAAACAAATAAAACAAGCAGAAATCAACAAGTTTTATTTATGCTCCCCACTGTTATTTACTGCCAAAGTCAATAAGGAAAATGCATGTCCTGTTTTGGCATGAACAAATATGCATTTGTGAGTAGTCACTTTAAAGTTTGCCATATACAGAGACATTTCATTATATTTTAAAGTTTTCTTATAGCATTTGTGTTTAAAACATTGGCTTATTTTTATCCAATATAATTTTTTATATATTGCACAAAACACTGCACTTTTTCATTTTCAATGTGAATTATGCATGCCTATGTTTACTAGTATTAAAGTGTGAGAGAATGTTAGTGTGTATTATTATAGTGTCCTTGCATTTTCTGCGTATCTGTAGAACTAAAGACAAAATCATTCGCATGTGAGAGCAAACTTGGGCAATAAAGCCTTATTTTGAAATGCCCACACATACCAATGTCCAATGTTTTAAAAACTTGGAGTATCTAGTGACTAGAGTATTTTACCTGCACTTTTCCTGTGAAATGCCCTGAATGTAATGACCAATAGAACTTTAATACCGAATAACATTGAAAAAAAACCTGCATAGCAGTAACAAATTATATAAAAAATGCAAATTATTTATTAGTTTGAGCTAATCCAGCATCAGCCAGCTGCTTGGCCTTATTTGAAACCTAAAAGCAGTTTCTCAACACACCACCATTTCATACTCCGCATAGCACTGACGACACAAGTGCAGAACAAATTAACAACATTGCAGCCTCCTGGTTGTCATGGTGCATTATTTAGTTCCAGGCTGGCTGAAGACCTCACCTTAACTCCACTCTTGGCTCTTGGCATGAAAGGGGCAAAGTGTTACCTTAATTAAGTTTTCCTCTCCAGTGTCCACAAGATGGGCTGACAACAGCCCCCTGAGGTTGGCTAATTTGTTTTGCTGCCAATTAAAATGAGATTTCATTGTTAAGCTTGCAGTGGTTTGTATGATGTTCAGGTCATTATTAATGAGGGTTTCGAGAGAAAGTGATGATTCGGACAAGGACAGATCACCACTGAATATATGTAAAAAAAATGTTTGAAGTCAGAAAAAAGCTTGTGTCTAATTTGCTTAATTACCAAAAGCAAATTTACAAGAAGGTTGTGACCCACAATCCAACATTTGTCTTTTGAGTGACTGACCTGGGTCTCCTCTGTCCCCTCTCTACACTGCATTATTACACACTCAAACACCCTGTCATTCCAATTGTAATTCCCAATTGTAACAATAGTTTCATTCTAGGTACAAGAATGATTTATAATGCACTTTTTAGGCATTTTCTACCAATATTTTCCTGATTTAAGAAAATCAATTTCACTGCTAGGGACCCTGCCGACATGGAGGGTGTATATTCTCCTGACACATAATCCATGTATCGTGTGCACATTCCACTAATATTTTCATTCTTCTATACTTGATGGATTTGCACAAGAGCCCCACATCAGTCTTCGTACTCTTTCACTTCAGTACAGACAACTAACATCCTTAGAAGCCTACCCAGTGCATAGGAATATCAGTACTGATGTGCTCACTAAGTGATCTCACTAAGCCACATGAATACTTGGAAACTTGAATATTAAATACCAATATTAAAAACTATTACGATATTTGCTTGTTGCAAGGCAAAAACAACAGATTTGCCCCTAAGTGTTGGAATGAGCTTTCCTAGCCTGTCCAAATGTTTTTTTTTTGTGTTTAGAATGTTTTAATAGTCTCAAGGTCATCTTTATTCCCGAATTTAATCAGCAAAATAGCTAAAACATTAATCAGATGAGTGGAGTTTTCAATCAAAGATGGTTTTTCACTGTTTCATGTAAAAACACCCAAACCTAAACATTTTGGGCACCCACAAGTAACGCCTTTGTTTGAATAGAAAAACCAAAAAAATCTGGGGTGCCAGATTATAATTTTGTTACACTGGAAAAATGATACAAAAACAAGTTCACATGCCACTTCACCCCACCATCGATGTATTTGTTATGGAAATTATTAATTATTAATTACAAGAAGACTTTATTGTTATTGGTGAATATTCCTTTATGCCTTCCTCATAAACAAAAAGCAGGTGGACTGTAAGATAACCTTGCTCGTGTTTTTTTATATGCTTTTCTTATAGTTTATTGTTTACACTTATTTTCCAATTCAGTTTCTTCTGGTTTCCAATTTCCTTCCAGTCTAAGATCAGAATTCCATTTCTCCAACGTCAAACTGCAGCCAGGAGTCAGACATTTTCACAAAGACGTTTACGTTTCCTTGATACATTTATATTACTTCCCAAAGTTACCAATGGATACGTTTCCACCTGCACATATAATACAGCAAATTATTTTCATTTCGTTTGAGAGTTCCAGATGCAAGAGCTTTATGTGAAGGATTTATGAAAGAAAATAATATTGATTTGCCCAACTCAAACTCTCATGCCTTGGCATCAGATTTCATTCATCTTATTCCCTTACATCCAGTGTTTCAACAACCATCTGCACAACTCTCCCGGCCTTGGAACCACTACTAAAATCAAGTGATTGTTTGTGTCTGTGGGGCTGTTCAACATTAATGTGGTGGCATGTCTTTGGATAGTGGGTGGAAACCCGGACCACCTTGAGGAAACTCACAGAGACGCAGGAAAAAAAAACTTAAAAATCTACACATAAAATACCCAGACCACCCCACCTGGGAATAATACCCAGGACTTCTTGCTGTGAGGCAATAGTGCTGTTATAATGGTCCTCTGTGGTTTAGTTAGCATTTCATTTAACTAAAATATTAATTTGTTTTGGGTTTTCAGCCTTAAGTTTATGCTTCTTTGGATAATTGTACAGCGCACACCCTTTACAAGTATATATATCATGAAACTTCTCAAAGATTTGTATGGTTTTAGTAGTAAACTATTCACTTATGTTTCAAAAGATTCAGGAATGCAGTGAATATTGAGGGGTTCTGTGCCCCAAAATCTTATTACAATGATCTTTCCAGAATATTAAACAACTTCTGAATCACGTTCAGTACATAACGCCACCCAGCATGTCAAGCTTTTTAATAACTGCCGGTTGCCGTTTCCCTTTTTTTTTTTTTACCTGTACAGATTAGTATATTCTTATTAGGATCTTGCTCTGTGTTTTAAATTGGATGTCAGGAATAGATTTCTGAACAGGCTAACCAGGCCAGTGTAATGAGTTCTCTACATGTCATGGTGCCGATACGCTACACACTGCGTGTTTTACTGATGCATGAAGTTTTATTTCTCAACACCAGTACAGAAAAAAAATCTATTTTAGGGGTTTTTTGTGTGGAAACTGATGTTACTTTAAATCAGAGTTAAACATATTCATTCACATTGTTTATTATTGATAAAATGTGCGGTTATCATTTACAAATACATTTATTCATTTTTTCAATATTATACTTTATATATTTTGGTGTGTTTTATTTTACAGTGATTACAAGAAACTGAAATGTATAACTGGACACCAAACTTTTCTATTGACAATTTAGGTAGATAAATCAGTTATAAAAAAGAATGGTATGTAACAGGTAAAATATATTTTTGAATGCGAACAAATTACAAAATGAATTTCAGCAATGTGTTTTTTTAAAATGTGTGTTAATTTTGTGTTGTTTATTTAAACAGCTAAGTGCTGTATTTTGTTGTATCATGTGTATGTATTACTAAGATATTACTAGATACTAATGTAAGAACATTAGAATACACTTTGGCTGACTGTATTATTATTTTTGTTTTGTGAAGTTCAGTATTTACCAAGAGAAATAATACTAGGATCATGACTATCATCATTTGTCTTCATTTTCAATTTTATTTGGTTTAAAGGGAAGAAATTGTATTGTGAAGCCTTGTATCAAATTTTAAAGTGCATTGTATAAATAGTGGTGTGTTCGTGTATTTAAATAAATTAGTTTAACATACCATTTACTTGCAAAGTATGTGTTTGGAACAGCGGCTCATAGCCATCAGCATGGCAGGTGTAGTTCCCCATATGAGTGGTGGTCACTTTAGTGATATACAGACTCCCATCATCTCCAAAATCCTGTTAAATAAACAGATAGGCTTAAATAATAGCATTAAATTTCAAGAATACTGCGTTGGAATGACTTTAGAATAGAAGCCCCATGCTAGCTAAGCACACCATGACAACAATTCAATCACAATCAGACTAATTAAATTAATTACATAAATTTAATAAAGGCCACAGGCAACATCAATTGCCAAATAAAAATGCATGCGCTTTAGTAGACAAACTCATTCTTTGGTGCTTTATTTGGTGAACAGTGGAATGCAAATTTTTGGGGACTGAAGACAAATTAAATAAAGGAAACTGAACAAATGAATAAAAAATGTCAATCCAAATGCATTGCAGCATTTAACACCCTATTTTAGTATACAAAGTAGCAAAGACAAAAAAAATCATATTTATTGAAAAAATAATGACAGGCTGTATGAAATCATTTTCTAAAAGGTAAATTGTTTTGTTGTTTGCAATCCATTGTTTTCTGATGATAAATGAAAAAAATAATAAATGTCAATAAGAAGCAGCAGCAATAAAATTAGTTCATCCATGAAGTTTCTGTGAAGGAAAAAAAAGGAAATCCTACAAAGTAAAAAAACAAAACATTGATTAAAAAGCATAAAAAGAGTGCTGCAAGATCTGAGTTTAAAACGTTTGGGGGGTTTCTTTCCTCTAACAACTCGCATTTCAATTTAATAATAACAGCCTGTATGTGTAAGCCAGTGTAATTTGGGTGTACTTGTACAGGACTTTTTGCATTTTTGCTTTTTGACTTATTTCTAATAGATAACATAGAATATATTTATTGACATAGGATACATACGGTGTTAAAAACATGTCTGGCATGAGCCGTTTTATGTGATGTCACTACAAATTCAAATTTCAAATTCTAATTTTATTTGTGATTATACATATACAGATGTACAGTACAACGAAATGTTTCTCTTTGCATATCCCAACTTGTCTGGAAATCGGGGTCAGAGTGCAGGGTCAGCCAATGTACGGCGCCCCTGGAGTACACAGGGTTAAGGGTCTTGCTCAGTGACCCAGCAGTGGCCGTGTAGCAGAGCCTGGATTTGAACCCCCAATCACAGCCCAACGCTCTACCCACTAGTCTACAATGTCCCTAAATGAGCACATAAGTGTTTCACCACAATTGGTGTAAATGTGGAGGACATATTCCTCTGTGGATAAAAGTGATAAAGTTTTTTACCCCCCCTGAATGAATGTAACTGAATGAAGGATATTATCAAGCCAGTTTCTTAGTTTAAACTCCCACTTGCACTACTGAATTAGCCATTCCGAATCGTTTGCTGTCAACTAGCCAATTTGACAGCACAGGACAATATGAGTATGTGTGGACACATGCAACATAGATCAACATAGATAATCATAAAAAAACAATAATACGCTGCCTTCATGATGGTTTGCATTATTGCATTCTTTTTACAGATGTGTTTTGGGACATTTTTGGAGTATCAACTTTGTAAAATTGTCTGGTTAGTGAGAGATGTTTATTTATTTTTTAATGTGTTTCTTAATTCATGAACCCATTAGCTGTTAATCAGCTAATTCTCGTAATCAAAATTAAGGGACACCATAAAATCAGTAAAATGTGCCTAGCATAAAATAACCTGTGTGTGCCTCTCCATAAAAAAACCTAAATCATATTGATTTATAGGACCAAAATGCATCCAGGCACATCATATTACAATTGCACTGCAGCATCTTATATCATAATAGCATTTTCATGCACTTCTGCCTCTGCATTCAATTTATCAAAACTCAAAAAAATAAAGAAAGAAAATGTGCAAAAGTGAATTCTTGAAAATGCTACTAATAACCATAAAGCTGATTTATTCACACTAATAAATGTGCTATAATATCAATCAGCAAGAGTGCAGATCGACGTGGCGAATGAATGATTTTTCTCCGAACAGTATTCCAATCACTTTTTCTTATATTTCGATCTGATTTTCATTTGGCCACATCACCCCAAGGAAACTGAGAATAATATGAAAACTTTTAAACCTTTCTCCTAATGTTCCTTTTTGGTTGTTTTGGGTAATTGGTGAATACAATGAAATTTTAAATTATAGTTAGTATAATCAAAACATATACGTAACTGATATAAGGTGGATTTATGGGTGTTAACACAGGGCTTTCAAAATCTATGAGGAATTGCATATCCACAGATCTGTGCCTAACTCCTGGTATAATAATGAAATGCCAAAAAAAAGCCAAGGGTGGTAGGAAAATGCATACAGAGATAGAAAAAATGTGTTGGAACCTACCTGTGATGGGATCTGCAGAAGGAAAATCAGTACAAACAGAGAATTTGAATTTATTCAGCTGAGTTAATTTGATGCACAGAGTTACAGTATTATGGCTTCTACTTCTAGCAATGTTTTTATGAGTAAAGAAGATCATTTATCACATTTGCATAAAGGAGAAATCATTTGCTTTTGAATAAAATGTGTCTTTCTAAAACTCTGTAGTTTGTCCAACTTTTAGTTGGATGATCCTGATTTCCAGCTATTGTCCTGGCCCACTAACTCCCCAGACTTGGATCCAACTCAGCAAACAAGATAGTCCCACAGATGCTCAATTTGGTTTATGTGTCCTCTCCAACACCTCTATCAGCAGCTGTACAATGCAGATACAGCATCAGAATCCAGTGACAAACTACTAGCATTTTACAAAGTAACTCCACCCCTTCTAGCTGCTGTCTGTGCTGCACACGGTAATCACTTTGAATGTTAACTAAGGGTTATAATAATGAGAGAGCGATAATGTGATAGAGAAGAAAATGTCTTTAATTTCAGAGTTTCATAAATCATTTTTGTCAACATGTCTTGAGTTGCTTCTGAAAACAAGTGTAAAAGCTTTCTACATCAATCCCTGTTTCCAATTAATTTCTATATGCTTTACGGGTTGTATTTGATGTTATGCTGCTAAATATTGTGTAAAGTTGTCAAGATGAGGTTTAAAAGAAGAGTTGGCAGATCCAGCTGTTCCAGTGATGAAATAAATGGCAAGCTTGTAGTTTCACATTTCACGCTGCAATGGATTATCTGGAAATCCACTCAGTCTGAGCCTCCGAAGTTGCTGTATGCATGTAAACATGTATATACTGATTGACATTGTGCCTTTGATAATTCTGAAAGATTTACTGAAGGATTAATCATTTAGTGGAGACAAATCATTGGTGTATGTATCCTGGTAACAAACCTAAAATAAGCTTGATGAACATGTAGGTTTTTATTATATTTTAAATGTAATATTAACATTTTTATTTAAAAATTCTTCATTTAAAATAATGTAAAAAGAGCTACAGTTTTTTTTTTACCAATTACTGTCAACAGTGGTTTCACTACAGTTTTGGAAATAATCATCAAGCCATCAAAATTTGTTTATGACTGAACTTCTGCACTCAATGGCATTTAGAAACCATTATGTCAAGTCTGCATTACATGGATGTGATTTACAGTTATTTACCCAAAATACACATACACAAGCAGAAACACAAACACTAATGGCTTTCCATTAGCATTTAACATAAAACTATTCAGCATATTGGTATGAACAAACTCCATGTCAGACCCCAGGTTGCAGCATTTCGTAATATGCAAAAGATTACTGACAAAAAATTAAGATTGTTTAAAAGGAAAGAACGAAATGGAGTGTTTACAGGAGCAATTAAGAACTTTATCTTTGAAATGTGGAGATGTACTTGTTAGTATGTCTTTTCTAGTTCCAACCCATCCTCTATAACCTTGTCTTGCATCATGTCTTTATTATTAGCATATGCTTATAAATCAGCTAGTGAGTAAACAATGACATGATGATTTTTACCCTTTTAGTCGAAATCGACCCTGGGTCACTCTGTGGATCGTTACCGATCCCAGAGTATTTCGG
>JAOTRQ010101014.1:0-10203 GCA_028565875.1 Hoplisoma paleatum | reverse complement strand
TGGACCGCTACTGATCCCCAGAGTTACTCAGCAATTATATTTTTACGGAGTAGGTTGCCAGGTCTTTCTCCAACCCCGCATCGCTACAGGGACCTTGTGTGTGAGACTAAAGGACAATTTTACACATTTCCGATCAACCTAGTGCAATTTTTTGGATTGTGAGAGGAAACCGAAGTATCCAGAGGAAAGCCACACTGACACAGGGAGAACGTGCAAACTCCACACAGAAAGCCTCCGGCCCGACCCGGAATTTGAACCCAGGGACTTCTTGCTCTGAGGTGACAGTGCTGACCACTTAGAGCTAGTTGCTAAACAAAACACTTGTGAGTCTTTAACCTGATAAAACTTTGCGAACTTCTATTTTAACTCCTTTAAACTTTTATTGGAACATTAAATGTAACATTAAACTTTATTTAGGTTATAATTTGATGTCTGTGTTTTGGAGGACTAGTGGTAGCTTAGTGGGAATAGCTTTGGGTTTATCAACCCAACAATTAAGGCTTTAAATCCAGGCTCTGCTAGACAGTCTCTGGGCCCTTGAGCAAGACCCTTAATACTCGTTACTCCAATGGCTGACCCTTTACTCCAAACAAGCTATGATGTTCAAAGCATATTAATCTTTGTACAACATGAATGACAGATAATGGCGTTCTATTCTACCTTCTACACCCGGGAATGAGCATTTCTGTTCCAATATCAGATTTTTTTTATTCCCTTTTTTCAAAATAAATATTAGGGTCCTGAAAGATTGTTTATATACGTCATTAAACATGTGTTCTCTGTAGTGTTACAGTATATCCGGCTCCCCCAGTGGGGCTTTAGTACAGAGACAGCAGGGATTCCGTAAGTAAATTTGGCGATGAACGAAGGATGAAGTGAGACTTTGTTTCTCCTGACAGGCTGTGGGTTGCAGATTTCTTGTCCTCTGTCTGACTGTCCAGTTTGTGGTAACTTGCTTGTTTCTTTTTCTTTATCTTTAGGTCTAATTACATCATCTTCTTGGATTAGGTGTCATTCTGATTCAGGATTCTATAACATGATTGTATACTTTGGTGTGTAATTAGATTGTGCGGTTTTCAGCAGAATAGGGTTTATCATTTTCTTTTCTTCTGTGAACTGAGGCTGTTATGTCTCTTTGTAAGTTGTGGTTCTTGGCGAGTTGGTTTAATGGGTTATCAGGGTTGGTTGTGTTATTGGTCAAGGCTTCCTGGATCATGTGGTATCAGAATGGATTTGAATAATTTAAAGCATTCTGATAATCAATTTTATTGACCATATAATATGATTGATATGCATTTTTATTCATTGATGCATTTTTAAATTTTATTTGTCATTATACATATACAGATGTGCAGTACAATGAAATGTTTCTCTTTGCATATCCCAACTTGTCTGGAAGTTGGGGGTCAGAGCACAGGGTCAGCCTCAGTACAGCGCCCCTGGAGCACACAGGGTTAAGGGTCTCGCTCAAGGACCCAACAGAGCCTGGATTTGAACCCCCAACCTTGGGTTCCCAGCCAGACGCTCTACCCACTAGGTTACACTGTCCCACGGTAGGTCAGGTAAATAAGATCGTTTTCATGTTCCACCAGTGCAATACGGGTGCAGGCCACAATAGAAACATGGACACATCGAATCAGTCAAACGTCTGGACTTTTCGATTTTCTTTTCCACATTGTAGATTAATTAAAGACCTCGATAAAGGAAAACGAGCAATAATTTAATAAACAAAAATGTTAAGCAAAACAAAAATGAAATAAACAAAAATGTTAAGCAAATGTTTTATACTTTAGATTCTTTAAAGTAGCCACTTCTTGCTTGGGTGACAGTTTTAAACCCCAAAACAAACACAACTCAAAATGTTCATGTTAAGTTTAAAGAAAACAGTTGTAACCCAAAATGTTTGTAAGTTATTTTTTCTAACGTTGTACCCCAGAATGATTGTATTTTAAGTAAAAAAAATTCCCTTTAATCTACAACGTTTGCATGTAAAAATATTAAATAAAAAAAGTTTGTAATACAAAATGTTAGTATTGAAGATCTCTGAGATGCTGAGCACGTGATGACTGCTTTGCTTTCAGTTTGTGGTCCAACTCATCCCTAATCATTAAGCTGAATGTGATCTACCATCCATCACGTGGCACCACATTACAAACCACCGGTTAACAAACGCTTTTATTTTACAATATAATCCATGATTTACATTTACAAATCGTTTTAATTCTTTATTGTGCAAAAATGGACACTTTCTTCTCCTGACCAAAGATGAAAGACCATGTAGTAAAAATGGTGAAGTGGGTGAATGCTTGTTTCCCCAAAAAAGTACAATACAATGAATTCACACACACAAAAAAAGAAAAATTAAAGTGCTTTATTAAGAAGATCAGACAGATAATATAAAAGTTAATAAATCGTAAAAGCTTTTGGCTGAATTTTGGTCCAAGTTCAATATAATTCCTTCATTTAAAGCAAGTTTAATTTTCTTTTGCCAACATTAGAAAACATAATAAAGATTATATAAAACAAACTTAGTGCGCTAAACAGTTGCATGTGATTCATACTACAGGATATATGATGACATTATTAGATGTACAGATTGTGCTGTAGACAAAAAGCTGAAATTCCTTTTTGATGCTCTTTAAACTGATTACTCCTTTTTAAAGAAAGACTGAAGATTGAATTTGGCAGCATGTTAGAAGCACTGAAAGAAAAGATAATCGAACGTCGTGCTTCCTGAACGTTTCATTTTTTTAAAAGATATATATTTAAGTAAAAAAGTAAGTAATTTTTTTAAATTAAAGCATGACAGAAGTTGTGATGGTCCTATTTCTTGTTAGCCCAGACATCAAAGTCTAATGAAAGATGAATCGAACTTTTCCTTATTTATCTTTTCAGCTGCCACTTCAGCTGACTGTTCATTGAAACATGTACAGAGACTGGGAATAATAGAGAACAGTGCGTGAATCCTATATAAGTGATGGTACAGAAGTGCTGTCTAGCACAGAACAAGAGTGTTTGTTGTTTAGATAACTAAAGTATAAACACAAAAAGAAAATGGAGAGTAAAAACAATAAAAATAAACATTTTGCTCATAGTGTGAACCCAGTGCGATATGTGGAGTGTATCGTTAAATCCCAGATGAAAAGTGTTTTATGTTTCAAACTAGCTTATCTCATAAGCGAGAGTAGGAAGCAATAAAGACGGAAGACAGAGGTCCATGTGTCCCGTCATCGTTTAGCTGAAGTCTCGTCCGGTGAGGATCAGCGGCGCCACCAGGGTCCAGAGATACAGAGCTAAAGCCAGCCAGCTGGAGCTGATCTTCACCCACACTGCTGGCATCGTACTCTGCATGGTTTGGTAGTTCATGTCAGGCCTGGATGACAAATTAATAAAAAAAAAACACATTTCACGTACAACGAAACAACTTTTCTACAAACGATGCTCGTGCTGGTTTAGATCTTTTATTCTGGTTTCGATTTTGTTCACTGCTGGTCAGTTCAGGATGAGTGACTTGATTGCTTTTGTCTGGTGATCAATGAGCACAGAAAAAAAAACAATAGAAGTTCCTAATTACGTAAAAAATAGATTTATACTTCTATATCAGCTTTTTGCAATAAGTTAGTTTTCCTTTCATAGTTCTGCTTCGAAGCCAAATGCACTGCAAAGTAATTCAACACCACAACACTAGAGGGCGGTACGTTTCTGAAGGTTCGGGCACGTTTGTGTTTACCCGTCTGGAACATGAGGAGTTCCTGTCTGGCTGGCGTCCAGCCAAGTAGAACAAAATGGCCAGCAGTCTTCTTAGAATGGGAATGATTGGTTAAAGCAGTTAAATGTGCTGGAGTTGGTGGAGGGTATTTAGGGTGGGGTCACACCCACTTTGGGTCCCCAGCTTTGGATTAATTAAGCTGGCAGCCTAAATACTCACTGGTACCAGTTGGTGAGGGTCATCATGATATACAGAGATGCCAAGATGAGGCAGAAGTGGAAGAAGGAGTAACTGTAGGACACTCCATCCTCTTCGTTATCTACAGCACGCCTGACCCCGTCGTCTCCCTCGGCGGCCTCGGTGTCTGCTGCCAGCTCCTGCCTCTCCTCCGTCTGCATCAGCTTATTCACCTGCGAGTTGTTGGATGAGCGAATACTGCAGAGAGGATGAAGAGGAAATCAGGAAATAAAAATGTGACAAAGCATTTCTGCTGCACAGACAATCAATCTATCTTAGTCTCTTTTCACAATCTGGTCCTACTGTGGTGTACAATGCCTACAATATAGCCATTTTCTTCAGAATACTACATAATAAACTGGAAACCAGAAAGTTGCTGGTTCAAGCCACACCACTGCCAGGCTGCCAGTCGGATTCAGTCCATTAGAACACTGATGTTAGATAAACACCAAATACCTTCAGGGTCTAACTGAACGCCGTTTTGTACCACGCAACCTCAGAGCCACTAGTCCCGCTTGACTTTAAACTCCACTTCCATCCTTCCTAACATTTTCACAATCATGTTCAGCCAATTTTTTTTATACAGTAGTCCCAAAATAAATCTACTACTACTACTACTAATATAATACAATACGTACTAGCACTGATCCTCAATTTCTCTAAATCACAATCCCTTACGGCGGCGTCAAATCCAACATGTATGTAAGATCCTGTATCCTGTCATGGTATTGCGGTGTTTACTATAATTTGGTTGTTAATCATTGCCTCTAATTCTATGTGAATTTTGGCAATTAAAGGATCTATATGAAACTACTCTATAGTATGGTAATGTTTATGTTAGAAGTTACTCCTCTGCCAAAAGCTGAAAGTGTGAATGTAAAATGATTTCACACATTTTGTAAAATATCAATCTAATGATTGACCTCACCTGGCATAAAGGGTGCAAAAGACGAAAAGGACCAATCCAACGATTCCCTGCGCGTCCCACCACTGGACCTGTCCGGGGGCCTTGGTAGGGATTGGAGCAGCGGTGGTGGTGGGGTTGTGAGTGACCAGCTGTAGCAAACTAGGATTACACTTACGGTCTGATGACGAGAAAGAGATAAAAATCAAAAACTAAAACTGTTGTTGAGAAATTGGAATATAGAAATTAGGGTTGCACCGGATAGTATATATATATATATATATACTATAAGCACCGGATGTCTGAAGCACTATCCTGCCGGAATCGGAACCGGAGAGTTGGTGCTCAGATCTATTTTGTAATAACACCTCATTATACCAACTATGGAGAATTCTAGATAGGCGACAAGCCGCCTAATATTGGAAATATTGAAACTGTGTGAACAACTCAATCACTTTTGTCCAAACCAAAAAAGAAAAGAGTAAAAAATAAGCAGAGATTGATGAGCTTGATGTGAAGTTACAGTTTTACTTTTTTTTACAGTTTTACAGCTTTATTCACTTTTTTCTCTCCACAGCGTTTTTCTATACAGTATTAAAAACACTCATTATGCTAATTAGGCGATGACGTCGTTTTATTTCCAGTGATTTTTACGACAGTAAATAACGACTTTACTTACTGAGGAGTTGTAACAGTGGTACACACACATTCGCAACCTGATTACTTTTTTAAAAAAGCTTAAAACGTGTCGACTAATTCGTATTTTGTTAAAAAAGTGAAGTCAACTTTATTTATATATAGTTGTGTATTTTGTGTGCGCTTTACACAACAGACATCGTCTCAAAGCAACTTTACAAAATACAGAAGCAACAGATACACAAACTGCTGAACAGAAACTGAACTGATCTCGTGACGATTATTCACCCCAAATTTTCCGGCTAAATATCTGACACGGCGGCTTGATTTCCGGCTGGAATCGTATAGCTTCGGCTATCCGGTAAAATAGGAACCGCATATCCGGTGCAACCCTAATAGAAATATCTGTTCAAGAGTTTCCTAAGTTCCAAATGAACACAGAATATATTAACATGCTTTTCATACTTCATTGGAGACAAAAAAAAGAAAATCCTGAAAGTTGACGTTACTCTCAGAACTCATTAAAGTTTGGGTTCCTATACAAACCCTGAATGGACTAAGACATAAAAATATACCTCTTTAACCCTTTGACTCCCAACCGCGGGTTAACCCTCGGTAATGATTCGCACCACAATACCGAGCGCGGGTGAATCCGATATTGATTTTTGTGCTATGTTTTAGCGTAAACCGGAAGCGAGATGTTTACTGAACCGAACAGTTCGCAAAAGTAGTAAAGAATGTTAGAAGTTTTTACAACACTGTATGATTATGGGGGAAATGCTGGGAGTGAAAGGGTTAAATGAAGTCACCATTAACATTTCGTAACTTTTTGTTATTGAACATTTAATGAAAGTTGTAAAACTACCTCATTAAATTAATGAAACTACCTCATTAAATAAAGCAATGTCACGAATGAAAAAAACATCCATAAGCTCGGTTTATTAAACCGCACATCGGGTTTAATAAACTATATATACACACACACAGTGTAATAAATTGTACCCTTATTTTAATAAACCGCAACCTCAGTTTAATAAACCACAACCTCAGTTTCTTAAACCACAACCTCGATTTAGTAAACCTCACATATCTCTTAGAATAAATACAGCGTTATTAAATGCATGAAATAAAAAAAAATGATTTAAAGAAACTCCATAGAGCTGCACTGATTTCAGACCTGAGCCAAACATTAGAATGAACTGAACATCAACAGAGGCTAATTCATGTAATCATTTATTTAAATCAAAGCATATCTCACTTTCTTATAGACACAAGCTCCTACAGACAAACTGTAAACGCCTGTGAGAAGCTCAAGTGAATGCGGTTGTTTAAGCCTAAATAGTGACAGTTTATATAAACACTTCACATCCATATCTACTTGGTGTGCATACCAGTGTATGGATTTGCTAAAAATCTAAATGACACTGGTGCCCAAATTCTGCCCGGTTACAGCAAGTCTAAAATAGCTGGAATCCCAGCGACCATTAGTGTCAGCTTAGTAATAGATGCTAGCTTGTCTGCTCAGAAACACTCGGTGCTATTTTTGGGATGTAATCTGTGTACGAGTGCAAAATAAATTCTCAGTGTAACAAAAATGGTCAAAAGTTCAGATTAAAGACAGACCCCCCCTCCCTCTCGAATATAAACCTGAAGTTAACGGGAACACTAGGATGCTACTACATGGAAGTTCAGCACCATGGTCAGCAGACCGACCGCACATGTGGAGTAGAGCGCAAAAGTCATGTGACCTGCACTAGCACACAAAGATGTCTTAATGTAGCTTAAGCATCCACCACCACTAACAGATGAAGCATTACTCGGCTGTAGCTTGAGCTTCCACCACCCTAACAGACGCAGCATTACTCGGCTGTAGCTTGAGCATCCACCACCCTAACAGACGCAGCATTACTCGGCTGTAGCTTGAGCATCCACCACCACTAACAGACGCAGCATTACTCGGCTGTAGCTTGAGCTTCCACCACTAACAGACGCAGCATTACTCGGCTGTAGCTTGAGCTTCCACCACCCTAACAGATGAAGCATTACTCGGCTGTAGCTTGAGCTTCCACCACTAACAGACGCAGCATTACTCGGCTGTAGCCATTACGTTTTTAATGTAAATAGCAACCACTAAGCAGGGTATTGCATTAAGAGTGTAAGGATTCACCAGAAAATAGTACATTCATGAGGTGCATGCTTTGAAGCAGGGACCAATAGAAGATGAATCAAAATTCATTGTAACCAACATAGAAAACAATTTTTTCATATCTAAATTAAAGATTGTTTGGCTTGCTTTGCAACCGCCTAAGAAATAATAGTGTATTTAAAAGCCAGTATATTTTTGTAAACATGTATCAGTAAAGTCTTTCTGTCAGAGTAGTTACTGTTGTGAGGGTGACCTACTGGGATTGTTGCTCATGGCTGACCAGGTGAGGTACATCGTATACAGAGAAATGAGGGAAGACTGGAGTAGACCAGAACTCGGCTGAGCTTCCTAAAACATGCACGAATGAAGAATAAACATAAATCACTACTCAGTGTAAACTTTAATCAGTAATGCTCGTGACAACAAAGCCACCCCAAAACATTATGGAGCCTCGTCATGGCTTTTCATGGGTTTAAACTTTTTTTTCTTTACACTGGACAACGTTGACAAAACTTTAACTAACACTCGTAAAAGAAAGAACTACCTGGACTTTAGGGAGAACAGACACGACAGACACGATGACGCAGAAGATAAAGTTCAGGCTGATGAAAACTTTGTGTTCGCTGCAGTCATCAGGTTGTGTGTAGTAGACATAGAACAGGACCATTGCGGCGAAAGCACACACGTAGTGCACGAAGGTGAAAGACAGGAGCGCTACGAACACAAATCACAAAATGTACCTCAAGACCTCAAGTTTTAAAAACATACATTTTAAAAATCAGAAAGTGAAAATTACAGCATAAGAACTACAACATTCATACCTGCATACCAACACTTGCTGTTTCCATTCTCAGCGTTTTCCACCCAGCTCTGGTTCCAAGTGTGAGCAAAGTCCACCAGCAGAATGAGCTGCATCAGGATGAAGATGAAGGAGCCCACCACACCAAAATAATACCACACTGTACAGATAACATGATTACTATACCACACATCTTATTTCATATACAAAAATAATTAACAAATCACTTTACATAAAAAAACCTACATTTTAAAATGATTACAAAATATTTGTACCTGTATTAAATGTGCCATCTGGGATGAAGAAAGCCCCTACTGTTATACCGATCAGTATTAGCAACTTAAAGAACCAGAATCTAAAAAATAAAAATTAAAACACAAAAAAATGGGAATCACGTGACCAAAGCGTAAACGGTTTTCCTGATTTTACAAATAAAAACAAGCTTCTCCGACTTCACCATCAGAGGGCAGCAGAACCGTTTACAATACATGTACTAAATCAAATGTGCAGTTAAACCAAATGTCCGCCAGATGGCAGGTAAGCACAATTCACTTGTGGAGGGGGGGGTTGAAATAATGCAAGGGCATGTCGTTACTCAAATTAAAAAAATGTATTAAAGTATTTATTGATGTGTAAAGTGATGACAACAGCAGACAGCTGCTTTATTTTTATATTTTGCTTCCAAACATGAGCACATTTAATTAATGACAATCAAATCATGCACGTTCGTAATGAAAAAGCGTTTGCCTGGTCCCAGGGGTTCGATGGGGTTCTATGTGACATGAACAATGCATTGCAGAGCTGTTTTGACAGCAATAGTGCAACCTAGACAACATTGGAAAGTCATCAGGTGGTGCCAGAATGGTACATATTCAGAGGACCCCTAAGCAACCTACCCGTTCTGAATGGAAGCACGTGGATCCTTGCTGCTGCGCACTCGGATCATGATGAGAGAGAAGAGGAAGAAGAAGCAGGCCATGGCAAAGCACATCCTATACACTGACTTGTATCCTACGATGACATCACAGTTCACTTTGCCTTCATAAAACGGAATGGATGCGCCCTTCTGGCAAAATCCAGGTATCTGTAAAGTACAGAGAAATGCATGAGTGTTTGACTGTTTTAAAGACTATCGTGTGTCACTGTTTCCACTCCAAGTCTCTCAGCAATCAATTACAGTGAAATCATTCAAATTAAAGCTGGCACAATTTCACGCTGATGATTTTAAAACCTCCCTTGACATTTTATGTCGCAAAGGACAAAATTGCAGGCAAACAAGGTCAGGTTAGGAAGAACACATCGACGGTGGCGCAGACGAATGCAAATCTCATTTCCTATCACAAATAACCATAAACTTTATAGTGGTCATTGTGATGGCAGTAATGCCCCGCAGGTATCACCGTCACTGTGATTTAATCAGGTGGGCGGTCCGAATGCACTGGCTTATTATAAAAGGAATAAGTTATACCTTTTCAAGCTGACTCTCCATGCCAGGTAAGATCATGATAATCGACACCAAGGTGCCCAGGAGCAGGAAGAAGGAGAAGGCGAGACGAGTCACGGTGGAGTTGTAAGTGGAAGGACAACAACCTGACAGCATACATGGTGCAGAGCCACACAGACAGGATGCCTACAGCAAGGAAATACATCAATTATGCTTAATTACATTATACTACAGAATGTTGAATCATCTTTAAAATTTTAATCGAGTTAATTACAGGGTCTGTAATTAATTAATCGCAATTAATCGCAATTATTTAGCTACTAAAATG
>JAOTRQ010100995.1:2500-10204 GCA_028565875.1 Hoplisoma paleatum | reverse complement strand
CACCACACGTATATACCTGTATATAACACAAACACATATATACCTGCATAACACCTACACACACATATATACCAGTATAACACACACACACACCACACGTATATACCTGTATATAACACAAACACATATATACCTGCATAACACCTACACACACATATATACCAGTAGAACACACACACACACACACACACACACACACACACACACACACGCACACACACATATATATACACCTATTTATAACACATTATGTATGTACATGTTATTTGCACGCATATATATATATATATATATTGCCTGTGAGTGTGTTTAAGCCCCATGTAATGTTGTGATGAAAGTCCTGAGGTTCTGATGTTGAGGTTCTGATGTTGAGGTTCTTGTTTGAGGTTCTGGACGAGGTCTCACACACACAGCTGGCGGATTGTTACCGACGCGTCTCCGTGCTGAAGGAGCAGCTGCAGGAACTGCGCAGTCGCTTCAGGTTCTCCAACTCCACACTGGTGGTGCACAACACACAGAGCCACATGCAGCAGGTGGGCCTCACCGCGCAGCTCTGCTCTGAGGACCAGCGTAGCCATATGTGCACAGCACAGCACCCTCTGGTGTCCGTTCGAACCCGATCTCAGCCTGTTCTTGATGTCTCGTTTGTAGTTGATGGAGAACGCCGTGTACACGTTCCAGAAGTTGCTCCAGTCAGCCGTTACGGACAAAGCGGAGGAGCTGGTGTCAGTCATGGAGAAAGCGAAGCTCCGTGTTCTGAAGGTGAACGTTTAGTGTTTATAACTGCTCGAACCCACAACCTTCTCACTGTCAATTCACTGTAGTACCCACCTAGTCATGGTTCCACGCTTTAAATGAAGGATTTTTAACTGTAAATAAGTGGCATAAAAACGCAGTTATTATGTTTGGAGATATTGATTCAGATTGAATATCTGAGATTTATGGTTATGAATTCCATCTTTAGCAATACGACTACGACAGCAGTACGATCAGGAAGAAGATTTTTCAGGATGCCCTGGTGGACATCACGCTGCCCGCCATCCGGAGGAACCTGGCACCCAGCTGTAAAACCGTACGTGGGTCCCTGTGCCAGTCTCACCCCACTGGGGACGACCTCTGACCTCACCATGATTGTTGTTGGCTTCTCTGTAGGAGCTGCAGAACTTTGAGCAGTACATCTTCGCCGATTACATGAACTTCATCCAGGTGGAGAACGTGTACGAGGACCTCCTGCTGAACATCCTGAACACCGAAGTGAATAAAGGTACGAGAGCTTCAGGGTCACGTTGCACGTCCGGCACTCGTCCCAGGATGCAAACACTCACTTTATACAGCAAATTAAAAATTATTAATTATTCCCATTATTAATGATAAAATTCATTCAAACAGGAAGTTGGAAGGAAAATGAATTCTGACCGTGTAAAAGAGAACGAATAAAAAAAACAATAGTGACAAAGGGAAACGTGAAATAGTGAAAATAATGAGAAATAAAGAATTAATACTGGAGAAATATAAAGAACTTAAAAATAATATAAATATTTTGAGGGGGGAAATCTTGAAATTGAAATATTTGTAAATAAAAATCTAAAAATAAAATAATTTTGAAAAATAATTCTGAATATAAAGTGTTACATTTAGTGTTAAATATTTATATCAATAAATAGAAATAATGTGTGTGTATGTGAGTGTGTGTGTGTGTGTGTATGTGAGTGTGTGTGTGTGAGAATGTGTGTGTGCGTGTGTGTTTATTGTTGTATTTATTACTGTATTTATTGTTGTTTTGGTTGACAGTGGTGAAAGAAGCCGCGGCGCTGAACAAACACAACCTGTTTGTCGACAGCACCGAGCTCCAGTGTGTGAGTCAGATCAGCCTGAGTGAGATTCGAACCCCCCCTCAGACGTCTCAGTCCAGCCTGAGCAGAGCGTCCGGCAGTACCGGGTTCGAGCACGGCGTGTCCGACAATCCTGAGACGGATCAGAAGCAGGAGGCGTCCGAATCCCCGGCGGTTCCTGACGTGACCTCTTCTGTCCCGGTTTGTCTGTCTGCGGTGGCTTCAGTGGACAAACATGATGCAGTTTCATCCTCTGACCAGCAGGGGGAGTTCGCTGAGGCAGACAAGACTCCGAATGATGCTGGGACGGCTCTCATCACGTTTCCCACAATTATTATATCCGAGCCCGTCTCACCTGAGGAGAACCTGGGACCCCCCGAGGATCGGATGGAACCAGATGTGCACGGCAACATCTGTGAGGTGGAACTCGCATCCTCTCTAAGTGAAGCTCCGCCCCCTCCTTCACCTCCACCAGTCAGTAACACATCGGCAGATTCCTCCAACGAGGCCACAGAGGAACTCCCCGCCTCCCCCGATCCTCCACTAGAGGGCGACATCTGTCCTGCCCTGAGAAACGGGCAGGCATATCCCTCAGATCCAGCCGGACCGCTGGACTGCGTGAAGGCCATCAGAGACCTGGTGGTGGAGGTCATCGAGGTCGAGGACGTGGTGAGTCCTCGTCCTGATGACACGGACACTCAGTAGCGGACGTGAACCACCGTCTTGTGTTTCAAGTATTAAAACCTCAAATTAATCTGGTCCTCATGAGAAGATAAAGGGGAACTCGTGAGAGGTCTCGGGTTCGGTCACCGCCTACATCAGTGCACGGTTCAAATTCCCACACACACAGTCCAGAATTTACAAAAGGTCTGATGATGGTTTTAATGCTTTGGACACAAATCTTAGTCCCGCTGAGACGTCAGTAAGAACGTTACCATGACGATGACGGAATAACGTGACAAAATCCGGTTGTGGTTGCAACTAGCGGAGTTCCAGCAGCGGATCAGAACCACTGAAATTTGAGTTTTCGAGGATAAAATAAAAATTATTTGAAGCATGAAGCTGAAACACATTCGTGTGGGTCTCCTCGCCGGTATCCTCCCACAGTCCAAAGACATGTGGTTGGGTAAATCGGAGATACTGAAATTGTCTTAGTACCAGAAGTAAAAGGGAAATTAGTTTTTATATGTTTCATTTATCTTAATAAAATGGTTTATATCACATTTTAATGTTTGTATATTAATCTTCTGCACACCAGCATCAGTGTGACACTGAATCAGTTTTAAAAGAAATAAAGTTTATTTTTAAAAGAAAATTACTGATAAATATGAAGAGTGGTTCTGATCCGTCTGATGATTTTGATAAAAACTGATTTTTTTATAAATTAAATACAAAATAAAATTGTTTATGATGTTGATGTATATAGACGTTTATACAGCACTGCACTTTGTACATTTTTATTATACATGATATTTTTAATAACATTGGATGGAGACATCACAGTACAGCTCCGGCATCCCGGGTTCGATCCTCGTCTGTTTACTTTTACATGTTTACTTTTACATGTTTACTTTTACATGTTTACTTTCTGTATTTAGAAAAAAGAATTTGATGATTTTCTCTTCTGGTTCAGGAGTTAGCATGGGAGTTAGCATAGCATCATGAACACAGAACCATATCAGAACTATAAATACAAATAATAAACACATTTCAAACAATATTTCAGTCTCTACGAGTTTTTACAGTCGAGTCGAATCGAACTGTACTACCTCTGTACTGTAGAGAGAAAGAGTGTGTGTGTGTGTTACCTGTAGTGTAGAAGAGAGCTGATTGTGTGTGTGTGTGTGTGTGTGTGTGTGTGTGTGTGTGTCTACCCGGCCTGGTTACCTGTTCAGGTGTTTAGTGTATTCACCCAGGAGTTAAATATTATATTAGTGAAATATTATATTTTTATTCCACTGTTTTAATACATTAATTCACCTCGCTGCCCAAAATGCGAGGAGAATTCATTCAGAAAATAAACGAGCTCCATAATGTGTAATAATACATCAAAGTTAAAGATACACATAGAATATAAGAAGTAAATAATAATTGTTGTGACATGTAAACAATAGATTTGAGATGTGTGGCCTGGCCGAGCAACTTCATCACCAAATGTTCTTGATTCTTTCAAACAATCATATTTTATCAAGCGTTTGAGATATTGTCCCAAATTCTATCAAATTATTTAATTTTAAATTAATTTTAATCAGTAAGGCGATTCTGCCGGTTTAATCCCGAATCCATTATAAATGTTAATCAAGTGCACTAGATAGTGCGCTAAAGATCGAACAATACAGTCTAGATTTCTAGAGTAGAAGGAGTCAATTGAAACACCGCCTACTGCTGGTCCGTTATAGGATTTCACTTGTTGGTCCAGAATGTGGACTAGAGACGACATGCGTGAAGGTCAGTCGTTTACTGACACACGAATGTGGTCAGGGTCACACACACACACACACACACACACACACACACACACACACACACACACACTCAGATAAAGTTTCAAATAATCCGCTTGCCTCCCACAGTCCCAGGACATGCAGTTAGGACATGTGCTGTGCGGTGCGGTGTGTGTGTGTGTCCTGCACCTGTTCAGGTGTTCAATGTATGTGTGAAACCGGAGCACCCAGAGGAAACCCATACAAATACACACAATCCTGCAACCTTGAAAACATGTCTGCTCCCTACAAAAAGCACCCTGAACACTCCCCCAGGGAGTCGAACCCAAGACCTTCTTGTTCTGAGTTACCACGTTATCTCACAAACTCCCCCCACAAGCCTCCACTGCACAGTTTCACCTACAGGAGGCGAGTTCATACATTTATCAGCTTTGTGTGTAGAGAGCAACTACCTGATTAGAAGTATTTTACCAGAACCAGCCAGCAGAGGTCGTAATTCACTCATTCATAAAGCCTTCCTGTCTGCGCTGGTGTGCTTGTGTGTTTCAATGTTACAGTTTTATATAAGAATCTAGTGGACAGTGAAAGAAGAAAAGCTTGGTGTGTTGGGGTTTTGGCGTGTTGGCGTGTATTTGCCCGTCTTTGCCAACATGTGTGTCACGCGGAGTGACTTCTGGGGCCGCTTGGAGCCGAAGGAAAAGGCCTCTCTTGTGGCCTCTCTTGTGGCCTCTCTTGTGGCCCCTCTTGTGGCCCCTCTTGTGGCCTCTCTTGTGGCCCCTCTTGTGGCCCCTCTCGGTCCTGATTCAGAAACTCTGTGTGTGAGATTTCATCTTCTCTATAAAAACAATATAGAGCAACGTTGCCGTTTTTATTCATCGTCTTCCCCGAAACGTTCACCCTCCTATAATAGATGTTTTCTTTTCCTCTGCGTGAGTCACGGAGACGCGTTTGTGTTCGGATGAAAAGAGAAACGCGTGCCAGGTCGGATCAGGACTGTCGGGAGTTGGGCGCCGGTGGGGCGGAGTAATCACTTCTAAACTCTAAAAACATTATGATCAGGGCCAGCAGTGTGTGTGTGTGTGTGTGTGTGTGTGTGTGTGTGTGTGTGTGTATTCACTTGGCAAACTAAACAAAACACCTGAACAGGTTATTTATTTATTCATTAAATAAATAAATTAAATGATTTATCAAATTATAAATTATTTGTGTTTGTCTTTTATTTATACAAGTCATGAACGTCCTTTTATTTATGATTTAGATACAAAATACTAAAAATGAAGCAGAATTTAATCATAAAATTTTTATTATATGATTTTATTGATTAAATAATAATTATAGTTTATTATTTTATGCTCATTATAATTGTAGTTGTTTGTCATTTATTGTATAATTTGCATAAATCCTTGTTATTTAAAACATTTCATGTTTTTCCTCTCATGATTCCTCTGGTTTCTCACCTCTGTGACCCTCGGCTTGCTCAGTGGCGGGTTTTTGGTCTGGTGGTCCTAAACTCAGTAAATCTGCTTTAGTTTTTTCCTCCCGGCACCTCTGAGACGAATCAGAACGTCTCTTCTCATCCATCCGTGGTACTCGAGTGCTCATGAGCACATTTACTAAACCCTGGGCCGGTTCAGCTCAGATTGATCCCCGTCGGTCCCGCCGAGCATCACGACTCCCTCAGGACGTCGGGCCCATCACCGCACCGTTACACTCAGATTTATAGACGAGGAGACGCTGGGACTCTTTTTTTAACTGAAGGAATGTTGTTCATTGTCACATGACGAGGTTCGAGGAGCCCCGGTGGACCCGTTCTGGTTTTACCACCACATCTTGCCTGCAGATGTGCCAAGCCGAGAAAGACTTCAAAGAAACTCGCCTTGCACCCACTGATGCCCAGACGCCGACCGGAGGATGGAGATCCTGTCACCACGGAGACAGGAACACAATCCTAACCTTACTAATGCAAGTTTTAAGAGACAGTTGGGTTGCCAGATCCTCCTGTGGATCTATGAAGCTAAAAATCACACAACCCCAAAAATGTTTAAATAATCAACTGGATGACAAAATATTTCAATATAAAATGTTTATTATTACTACTTGCACTGTGTGTTGTTAGTCTCCGTCATTTTTGTGGTTTTTAATTACATTTTTCCATATTTTGTTGTTTATCTCGTTATTTATTTGTACTATGTGTGTTTATATTGTATTTCTGCCATGTTTTATTCCTTCCCGGTTCCAGTTTGGTTTTTCTTTATTTCATTTTTTTGGTTGTTTGTTAATAAAACTTTGACTGAGGACTTGTTAATGTGGAACTTCATTGCAGTTAAACTTCAGTCACTGTAGAAAATCCCTCTCGCCGTGTCCAAATGTTTGGCAACACACTAAAATAATAATGTTGTCTTAAGGATCATAAAGTTTTGTACTGAAGGATAAAAGTTAATATGTTTTATGTTACCAGATCCTGAACATGTTACTGTTGTGGGTGAAACATGTGAATGTAATAATAAAACCACCTCATGTTTAATAGGTTTAATAGTTTTACATGTTAGTTTGTGAGGTCACTTTATGACCCCCACATCAGCAGCTCTGCGTTTAACTCGAGGCTCATTTAAACGTTTCATTTCTTTCTTTCTGTCCGTCAGCGGTGTATAAACGCAACTTTTGACCCCCAAACACCAGCGCGGTGATTTCAGTCCTTTTAGCACCATTAACGTTGCAACTGTGACCGAGGCGAGTTCAGGGTTAATTCAGCTGATATTTAAGTAAAGTTGGGTAAATAAATGTCTCTGTAGATCGTCGCTGATCCAGTGTTTACAGAACGACAGTGTGAGCGCCACCTACAGGTCAGAGGCAGGCACAATGAGAGCACAATCTCAGACTGAAGAGTTTCTTATCGATAAATAATGTTTACAAGAATTTAATAGAACAGATCATAAAGTTTAATGATTTAAATATGTGATGAATACAAAACGTGTGGATATGAGAAATAAAAGAACTATTTTATGTAAGTATAATATGATAATAACTATTAATATTATTATAATACGAACAACAACGGTATTTATTTAATCACCCATTTAATTTTCTATTTTGCATTGTTTATTCAATATAACTTCTCAATTTCAAGTTCATTTTATTCATTTTGCACTTTTTACAACAAACATCGTCACAAAGCAGTTTAACCATGTTTAGGACCAACGGACCAAAAACAGAAACCAAGTCAGTTCGGATTCTTGGAACTTGTGATTGTCTGGTTTTCGGGCCCTTTTTGTGCCCCTCGGCCCCTGGAAAGTCCTGTTTAAAAATTCCGGCTCATTCTTATATTAACCTCTGGGCCCGGGGACCGAAGGGTCAGGACTGTAGAGCAGTGCAAGGGTTCGATTAACAGACGAATGTAGCTGAGAGAGAGAGACAGACAGACAGACAGA
>JAOTRQ010100984.1:0-10204 GCA_028565875.1 Hoplisoma paleatum | reverse complement strand
ATATTCTGCCATCTCTATATATATATATATATATATATATATATATATATATACATGCATACACACAATTAGAGTTTTTACACTCAGCTGAATCCTCCTTGTTTTTTGAGGTGATAATACAGCATAGTCCACTACAGCCACGACCTTAAGCAGGATCCCATATTAAATATTGAATTAGGATCAAGTACAGTAATGAGTTGTGTATACAACATGACATTCGTAAGCATATGTACAAGCTTGCTTTTTGAAGCCCGGTGAGAGGCTATACGGAGATTCAAAGGGGAAATTAGAATTTTCCCATCTTTCATCAGCATGAGAATATTCTTTTATTACTGACACACTGTTCTGTGCCAGTGTTGCTTGGCTGAGATTCAGCTTGTGCTAGATAAAATCAGTGCAGCAGGTCAGTAGCACATCTAACAAAAGGCTGCTGAAGAGACGCTCGAGATGTGCAAGAGTGTAGGAGTTTCAGCGCATCAGCTACTTGGGTTTGAATCAAGGGGAGATGGGCAGTGGCTGAGTAGATTTTCAACAATCATCTGTCGCCCAGATTAGAAGGAACGGTGATGATTTGTCTTAAAAAGCATGATATTCATGAAATTGAATAAAGCAATTGTTCGTAACCTGTATTGTTTAAAGCCCACCAAGGTGGTACACCAGATAAGATAAGGAGACTTCAAGACTGTTATTTAATTATTCTGTTTGGTAACAGCGAGAGAGAAAGGAGTAATCGGTCAGCTCGCCTAGTCCAAATTTTGCAACATGCTGTTTTTTTTGGACCACCCAAAGAAGCTTTAAGGGGAGAAGGATTTTCATGTAATGTTAGTGTGTAGGTAACAGTATGTTAGTTGCGTCACATTATAATCATCAACACTTTTTCCTAATTTCATTAAATTGGCACTTTTTGTGGGAAAAATGAATTGCAAAAGATAGTGACTAAAATGTATATTGTTTGTAAGTTTTTACTCAGATACACTGGACTTGACATTGTTTTTGTTTTTTGTTATTTAATTATTTACAAATTTGTAGAACAGGGAACACCTCATTAATATATACTGTGAATTATACATGTAAATGTATTGGTATGAATGTTCAAATGTTCAAGAGTATTCGTGTTTGTATTTTTAGTATTATATGTACATTGCAAACATCTTTAAAACTAAAGGCAAATTCCTTGTATGTGTGAGTGTGCTTGGCCAATAAAGTTTGGTTGTTATTCAATTCTGTTAATTAAAAAAAACATTTTTTCATCAATCAGGCATGAATTTAACTCATGATATGTTCCAGGTCTGCAGTGGTCAGTATCTATTATATGTAGTCCAAAGAAGAAGCAATGGTAAGCCAGTGCCTGGATCATGGGTGGCTAAGGCTCATGACTCATCAAACTATGACTTATTTACAGCATGATGCCATTATAGACAATTCAGTGAATGTACACATTTTATAGCTGCTCACTGCCAACTTAAGCCAACTGCACATCATCTGTCCCTTTTCTGTTTTGTAAAATGTGCAGGTGTCCAGGGTAGCTCAGCAATTACAGGACTACAAAAACAGAAATATTAATGTTGCTGTTTCAAGCTTTACATTTGACAGTTTGACATAGTTCGACAAGTCTCTTAAGTTCAAGTAGTAGCAAAAACATGTGCACCTGAGTTAGACTCTCAAATACATTGTTTTAAGTCTCTGCATTAAGTAGCTTTGGGTCTTCCTGATATGCCTGAACAGAGAGGATGCCATCGGTCTGTCTGGGGTGTGTATGTCTCTGTACACATTAGTGATCGTGTTCCAATTACCAAATCGGATGACTAGATGCAAATGGATGCTTCCCACACCTTTGGAGGGATAATGGGCTATCTTTTTTCCCCTCAAGCAGGAGACAGTAATAGTGTCTAATGTGCTAAAGTTCAGTTCTAAAAGCATTTGCTATGTTTATATTGTGTCACTTTTCTTTAAACAAATTCAATGAAGTTGGAGCTTTGCAGAGAACACAGTGATATCTGGAAGATATGGAAAGCTTTGCTATGCCTGCTTCACATTTCGGTCTCACCTACTAGAGTCTTGAAAGCAGTGCATGCTGGTCGATAAGCCGGCTTCAGGGACAATGAATTGTCAGGTTTTTTTCTTTGTTCGTTCCTTTATAAGCCATACTAAATATCTTATGAGCTTTTGCCGTGCATTTTATATCCTGGTTTCACTCTCATCACAGCACAAGTACATCAATAATGGAAGTGCTTCAGGATGGGGAAAAAGCAGCATAACCGCGCTGGGCTGTGCTCAACCACGATAAGACAGTGCTTCAGCTAAGAGCATTAGGGAAATGACAGGACGTTTGAAGGTCTTAACATGCTCGTAGCAGAGGTACAGTCGGCAGTGGCAGCAGCAAGTGTAGAATTAAAGTGATGAACAGAATCTCACTTTGTTGTGTAAACTTAAGAAATGCTGCATTTAAACCAGCGTGCTAAACACTGCTGAGACTGACTAAAAGTTACTTTCTTTTTGATCATTTTTTTCTCATTCAGAAATGTTTGTTATTTTTAAAACTTTTTAATAATGTCGAAAAGTCGCGATACATTATGACCATTAGCTAATGTCAAGAGTAAGCACCATGTACATCATGGACAGCTGCTACACTGACTGGAAGTGACTGCATAAGGTCCTGATAAGTTGTTATAAATATCTGGAGCCTTGCTAACGGCAGTGGATAACACAGCGGCTAGAGTGGGATTCATTAAATGAACATGAACGCATTGGTGACAGCCAGGCTCAAGTCAAGGACATTAGACAGGGTAGATTTTTTTAGTGTAGAAAATTTCTAACTATGTGACATGAGACCAAATTCCACCTTGCACGTGGTTGCATTGGCCTAAAAATGCCATGCAAACAGAAATATGTATACCTCATTAGGCAACAATGCGTTTTAGTGTTATTTATAGACTAATAAAAAAGCAAATCGAACAAATGAATGACACAAACAAGTGAATTGAAAAGGTATAGAGCAGATTTTATCACCGAGTGCCCAGAACAACTCTATTGGTTAGCAAAAAGAATTGGAGGTAGGAAACTCTCTGAACAAGGCCATCCTGACCCAAACAGGCAACCTTAAAAGGTCCAACTATGCTGCATCTCACTACTAACCAGCCAGGCATGATGGCTTCTCAGAAAGAGCAGTTTTCTTACAGAGGAAGGCTGTGAAGGAGAACGACTCCCACCTGGATCAAATCAATGCTAACTGAGGCGCACCCGACTGTCAGTTAAGAGAAACCATCTGCAGGCCAAATTTGGAAAGCCAGAAGGACGTGGTTTTGTAACCAATCCAGGCTGCCAATCTCCAAGGCAGGTGGGCTTGTTACAAAATCACTTATCATTTGGCAAGTCAAGTCAGATATATTTTAGAGTGCTTTTGACAATAGACTTTGTTTCAAAACAGCTTAACAAAATCCAGGATAGACTGACCAAAAAACAATGATGAGCAAGCCAAGGGTGACCATGATGGGAAAAGATTTCCTAATAATCACAGGAATAAACCTTAGAGGAACCAGACTCATCAGGGGCCCGATTAGCTTATGGTGTCATGGAGAATAGTAAGTTGAGTAACATAAAGAAATAATAAATATAAAATCAAAAAAAAGTTTTTCTTTGTTTAGTCCAGTGATAATGACTTTAGTTAGTTCCCAGTTTTAGGGTACGTTTGAGTCGCTTTTAATAACTGGATTATTCTACATACCCAACCCTGTGGGAGACCACAAATGTGACCTGCTAGCTTTATGGCATTCATCAGTTTACAGCCTCATTGCTTATATATGGCAGACCAGCAGATGTGCTTTGACCTGGATGTAAATGTGCTGGTTTTCCATTTCTGTTAGTAGAGGACAGATGCCAGAGAGCTCAGCCTCTGACCAAGCAACCGCTGGGCCATTTTGTTTATATTCTATCAATAGAGACACAATCATTAGACTATAGACCCACATTAAAAAGATAAAAAGAGGATGTGGAAAAGTTAAATGTCAGCTAGTGACCTCTGCCTTTTTCCAGTTACACAAGTACAATAGATGTCTGGATTTTTCAGCTGTAAACTGGACCTTGTGCGACTCTTCGGATCTGATGTGATCTTTGTACTTACTATTGTAAATTTGTAGTCAGCAAATACATGTTTTTTACATTTTTAAATTGCTGTAAGTTACTTTCATGTTATACAAGCTTCATATTCATTAATACGATGATATGATATGCTTGCAGGGGGCTTTATGTGCGGACTTTGCATGTTTTTCCTGTGTCAGTGTAGGTTTCTTAAAAAGCACACTCATTAGACTAGGTTTCTTAAAAAACATAAAAAGCACTAGCTGAGAAACTCTGGGGATTGGTAGTGGACCACAGAGTCCCCAAGAGTCGGATATGACTGGAAATGTGTATAAACACACACACACACACACACACACACACACACACACACACACACACACACACACACACACACACACACACACACAGTCTCTAAAAAGACTCAAATATTTACCATGTGTAAACAACAGGCTATAAGGCTAATTTAACTCTAGATGCCCTACAGAACGTCACTTCATTGTATTAGTAACTTATTTCAGTTCCACATGTAGTCACCACTGAAATCATCTCGTCATTGTAATTAACACCACGGGCACTTATGTTTTAAATAAGCTCTTTTCCCGTTTGAGCTACATGTGCTACATCAGCCCAAACACACTGATGTCCAGTGTTGATATTCAGCCAGCAGTGTTCAGTGAGGCAAAGCTTGTAATACAGCTTGTAAACAGTGTGAATGTGCAGTGCTGAGGGGTGTGTTTATTCCAGAGAGGCTCAGTCATTACAATTTAATAAAAAAGTTGGCCTCATTATTAAAAGAATAGATTATATTAATATTTAACATTAAAGGGCAAAGCATTAGTATAGTGGTTTATGTGTCTCAAACACTGGGTACAAAACTTACTCACATATACAGTGACTACATCTGGCACGTTTTCAAACCCAAGGAGTAACCCAGAGATATAGTGAGTACATACACATGTAATTGTCACCTGTTATAAATAACATTTCTTAACATTGTATTCAGTCGCCATTATGTTCATAGTTACGAACCGATAGTACAGCATTTAAATCACGTTGACTTGTTTGATCGAGGCGGAATCTACCAGTCTAACATGCAGTGTCTTAACAGTAAACATATGATTGGCAAGAAACCATTAATACCAATTATCAGATTAGATACGACTGTATCATTAATTTGTGGTTTCTACTTAAGTGGTTACGTATTGTTTATCTCTAGTCTGGTCCTAAAAAAGGCTGACCAAATACTTATTTTTTTTTTAGAATACTACAAAAGGTATCTTACCAATAATAGAGCATCTGATGCTTTTTAGTGTGGACTGTATAATTACTTTCTAAGTGGTGTGTTGGAACCTGCTTTAGAAGTCAATTTCTTATTAGCATCGTCTGTGTAGGCAGCAAAGACAGCAAAGCAGCTCACATCGAACAGTCCTATTGTCTGCCTTGCTTTGCTAGGTTGCATTCACATTAGAACCGCCTTTCAGAATTCATATCAAATGTTTTCTAATGATGCCTAATGATAATACAAATTTCTAATTTGTGTCACCTTCAGTGTTGCACACAATTGGTTGCTTTGATACTTACTATTTTGTGATCCGTTTGAACTTTAAACCAAAGTCCCGTCAATGAAACGTTAGGGTCGATTATAGTCCAAAGAACAGCTTGGATATGGCAGAAATGTTGAACATTTTTGAATTTTATTTTTCAATTAGAACCACGGCATTGTGGGAAAACATGGCATGGCATTGAGCAAATTGTGAAATTGAGACTGGGTTTGAATATGTTTTTTTAATCCTGGATGAATTACCTGTACAGTTTCTAAATAATAAAGACTGAATGAAAACTGATATATTTATTACTGGGTTTTAGCTTTTCACATCTCCAAATGATGACCATTAGAGCCTTTTGTCTTTAAACAACTTTAAGAATTTTTGCATTGCATTTTATAATTGCAAGTGACTAAATGGTCAGTACTGTCTAGTTTATGTAATTATGTAGTTTATGTAATTCACAATTATGATTGTGAAAATCCCTAGCCACAGTACCCAGAGAGCAGTTAGGGGTTATGTGCCATATTCAAGGGCATTTCGGTAGTGATCTGTCAACTTTCAGACGACTTTCCGATCACAAGCCCAGTTCTCTAATCACTAGGACACGGCTGATCATTAAAGGTTGTGACAGTATGGAAAATAGGAATCAAATAAGCATGTTTCTTTGATGAACTCTTTGATGACTTTAGTTTGAATTTGGACAGTTTGAACCCAAGATGCAGTCTTGTCTTGTTATCTCGACTACATTTACAACTGATTTACAACGGTTTGAGAGGTGAGTTTGGCGACTTATCAAGGTTTCAACTAGACAAAAGTAGTTCATACTACTTCACATTCATAGGCCAGAATAATGTTTTTAACTGAGTGGTTACTAGTACAGTTCTACTACTAATGTTACACACATCTTACCTCATATACTTTTTGTCTAAGCAAAAGAATCCTAAATAGACAGGCTCCATATACATAGTCCGTCCCAATTCATCTGTCAAAGAAACCTTAGTGATGGGACACTGCCCTCTAATTGGGATACAGCTATAAACAGGCACAGTAATTTGTCCTGTGTTGCGAGTTTGTGTTGTTCAATATAGCACATCTATGTGTTAATTGCAGCTGCCGCTTCTGTGCTACTTACTTGACTTAAAACTTGGCAGATTAATAGACTAAATTACATTGTTGCACAGACATCTGTCACATCTCATGCATGGGAGGGCGAGAGGCAGGGTTGGCGGCTTTTCAAGGTAAAGTGAATGGCAGGAAATCCGTCCTGGCATAACAGGTGGCGAGGGATGAGTTTGGCGAGATAACATGGGCGAGATAACGAGGAATATTTCATGTTCTGTCTGATTAGTAATAATTTCCTTCTTATATTTAGGTTTAGCAATACATTACAAAAAAGATGAGACAGAGGCAATTTAATTCTAGTATATAAATATACAATTAGATAGATGGATGGATGGATGGATAGTTTGTTAACAAATGTGCTACTTTAAAAAGACTGGAAGGTTTTGCATATTTTTCTCCCATAATATTATTTGCATAGTCAAAAATGGCTGTCTATGCAGGAGGTCATCCAGGTATCGTTCATGTACTTTTTAAAAAAATACTACACATTCTGACACTCTGCTCTCCCACACTCTGTTCAGTATGGAAGCAGACTGAATTCTAATGCAGCCTTTCTCCTATCAGTTATCGGCTTCTCTGACATGTTCACTATACCATGTTAAAAAAATCAGTAAGATACCATCCACAAGCCTGCATTTAATCCCAGTAAAATGGCCTCAAAATCCCCAAAGCCCTCTTGGCTTGCTCTGAATCAATGACTTAGTTCGGATGGAACTGCAGCGCTCCACCAGCTTTATCTCCAGCTCAATGACTACACTAAAAACAGTCCAACTGGTGGCCAGCTGCAGACAGGAGATGAATTGCTCTATTTGAGCATCTGGACAAGTGGGCAGGATCTGACCCACAGGCCCAGAAAAGGGTAGTGGATACTTATTGCGTGCTTAGTGTTCTGGCCTGGCATGAGTGGCCTGAATTGTGTCAGCAAGTATGTAGGTCAGTGTTGGATTTTTATCTTCGGGTATTAAAAAGTTTTCTTGTTGGGAATATCATGCTGAGATCCAAAAAATATTTTACACAACCAACAGGCAGCCAGGCAAGGACTTAAGTACCTGTAATACATTAGGCTTTGTCTATAATGTAAATTTAGACCATATTTCTAAGTAATAAAACTCCCTCACGTAAGCAGTACCTTGCTTTTGGATAGTGCTGTTTAGAGTGGCACTGTTTTGTTGCTTTCTCAATCTGAGAGAGGATTGACCATAGAGAGATACCCGAAATCAACAAAGAAGATGAAAGTACCAAATAAAGTCAGTTGTGGGTCAGATTGCTCACTAATCAATGCCTATCATTGCAATATTGCAAAACCCAAAATTGTAATCTTGTCGTAATTTATTAACGATTTGTTTGAGTAATAGTCAGATCGAATGTAATTTTTTTTTGCCATTATCTAAGTGTAATAGGCAATATGACAATAACCACTGTGGTTAAAGACATGATCTCTATTAGTATTGAACTCTACATACTCATCCCCAATCTGCCTTTATGGCATTAGTACCAATTAAAAATTTGACGTAAAGTAATGCTCATCATACATGTAATACAACATGATTGTTTTTAAACAGGACATCTACCTATTTATCTCTCTGTTTATCTGCCTCTCTATCGTTTAATCCAACTACATTAGTAGTTGTTTAGTATTAGTTTATGTGTGTGTAAGTGTGTTCAGCTTCACTGTAATATATCAGAGAAAAGAAATGTCCTCATTTAATACAGTTGCAAATTAACATAAACTTTTACTTATTTATTATTTATGAAGTGTTCATCAGCAAAACTGGATCAATGTAATAACTTATTTTCATATGGAAAGGGCTAATCAATGGGTTGTGTCATTAATATAATTAGTTACAAACTTTCTTCACCGTGATGTAGCTGTGTTAATGAAGCACAAATGAAAGAAACAGTGGCCACATTCTAGGACAATCATGTTGATCTGTGTGAATGTAAGGTGCAATTCACTAACACACACTGTGTGAGTCCTGCTTATGACGGGCGACAAGCTCATAACAATGTGTAATTTTCATTGCTTTCATTTAATTTGCAAGTACATCTCTTCATTTAACATCAAATAGTGACATTTTTGTAAATATGTTTTTTGAGTATACATATGGTTACTTGTGTATTGGTGATGTTTAATATTTTCTATTTTTCATACTGAGTGATTTGCTATCCCTTTTCTGGTATTATAATTTCCCCACTGTGCAACTATTTAGGGATTATATTATCAAGTTCGACGTTCTGGCAATAAAAATCTCAATTGTTAAGCAATAGTGTACAAGTTGCACATAGCTGTACAAGCACACCTTAGACATTCTGCAAAAACAAATAACATTGCTGGTGTGTAGTGAGAATTTCATCATTTAGCACTTTGTTTTGTTTGTCAGACAATTTGTTTGTTCTATTAGTGTTTCTCTCTGTGTGTGTGTGTGTGTGTGAACTACAATGACATTGGCTTTCATGTTGATGCTTTTGATTCAAACTGATGTTATAGCAAAGTCCTTGTGCAAATAAAATGAAATAAAACACTTTTTTCAAGCTCTTCAGAAGTTCTTCTTCATTGTTTGCACTAGGCTAACCACCATTGTTACTAAGTCAATAGCATGAAACGACGCACACAGTTCAGTTTTGTGATGCAGTAAGCACATTATTTTTTAGAGAGATATTTTCATGGGATGTCTTTACCATGGCTATTAGACAGAGCATGATTATTTTTGTTAGATGCTGCTTGTTGGATGCTTTTGTCATGCTGTTTGAACATTTTGCCATGATTTTGTAGTATCATTGTCATTTTATTAGTCATTGCCTTGTTCTGGAAAAAAAACTGTCAATATAGTAACACATTCCAGACAGGATGCAATCTAATGGAAGTCTTGACCATCTCTTTCTCTAAATAAATGAATATAGACACCCATGTGGATAATGCAACTAAGGAGAATTAAATCCCTTCAGCAGTTGTCTAGTGTTATTTACTTCCAGGTGCTCAAGGGCCAAGTTTTGCAATATGTACGTTGTATTGTGTTAAGCTGAAGATCAGGGGTCACCAACCTTTTTAAAGCTGATGGCTACTTTTGGGGTCCCAATTTATGCAAAGGGCGACCAGTTTGATACACACTTGTGACGTCACAATAATAATTATAATAAATAATTAATAATTATTAGGGCTGACCGCAATTAATCGATTATTCGTTGGTCGACCGGAAAAATTATGGAATTCCAATGGAATTTGGACGACTAGTCACAGGAAAAAAATGCTGCATTTCATCAAAGGACTTCTGGGACTCTGCGTCACAAAGGATGACGTGACACTCCATACCAGTAAGTGGTGGTAATGCACACCCTTATTGCCAACCGCCATTACACCACAAGAAGAAAATGTGACACGAATTTATTCCATGTGTGGAAGGATGTAAAATATGGGATCATTTTGAAAAGGATAAAGATACAAAGAGGAAAACTTA
>JAOTRQ010100977.1:0-10205 GCA_028565875.1 Hoplisoma paleatum | reverse complement strand
TCGACTATTAGTCGATTAGTGGAAGTAAATGACGACCACTGGTCGACCAACAAAATCCTTGGTTGTGGACAGCCCTACTATAAACACACACACACACGTACACACGTGCACACACACACACACACACCATGTGAAACCTCGATAGAAGCAGAGGAAGTGAGAATGAAATCTGAGCCGTTGCTGACACTTATTTTGTCACCACGTCCATCATCATCATGTCGTTCCTCGTTCCATCATGTTGAATCGGCCGACAAACTGGATTGAAAAAAAAATGATATTTTACTTTATTTTTTACTCATTTATTCGGTCAGTGTGTTTCTTTAATTTCACAATAATTATAAATAAATCTCAGAATAATTTAATGACATAAACATAAGTTGTGTGTTCAGCCCGGCGCTCAGACGAACTGACCCTGTAATCGGAAAGTTGCCGGTTTGATTCGGAGCGTCGACAATTCACGACCCGGCTCTGAAGTGCGGAGCATCGCGGGCTGCCCACAGTGCCAGGCAGTGTGTTCTCACCGCTGCCCTCTGATGTCTGTAAATGTGCGCTTCGCCGCACAGGTTGGGTTAAAGGTTCGAGTCTCGTGCTGTTGTAGACAAAAAGGTGTTTTCTGTGCGCAGTTTGCATGTTCTCCTTGCTTCTTGTGTCTGCGTGGGTTTCCTCCAGGTACGCCGGAGTCCAAAGACATGCAGACAAGTAAGTAAAAAAAGTGTTTCTGTACCTTGCAACAGCCAGCCGACCTGTTCAGGTGTTTAATGTATTCGCTCACGGTGACCCCAAACAGGATTAAGTGCTGCAACTCGACATCATGGATGGATGGATGCTACAATAACATTTCTATGTATCGATAAGTGTATTTTTAATGGTACGTATAGTCTCTCTCTCTCTCTCTCTCTCTCTCTCACACACACACACACACACACACACACACACACACACACACACACACACACGTTGTAACTACATGCACGTCTGCAGCTGATCTCATTTATTTGCTCTGTCAATAAAGCTCTGAACGCCGTTAGCCCAGATTAGCTCTGACCGTTGAGTAATGAGCACTGAAATGCGTTTGGAAGTCGGTGTAAATACAGTCGTCAGCGTTCCGGCACTGAGACGGGAGACACTTTATAACACTACCCCCTCCCTGCCCGTCCTTCCGGTCCGGTCCAGTCCGGTCTGTAATCACATCAAACCAGAGACGAGTTCATGATTTCAAGAGCGAAGATTCTGTACAGCAGAAAAATCAGATCACGGCTGATCCGCTGCTTTAAATTATATCATTTTTTTAAACGATTTTACAATTCTGATGTTAAAAGTGCACCTAGACGACCGAGGCACCGCCTCACAGGTCATTATGACATCAGAATGAAAGATTATTCTGGACTGGAGACGCAGGTTGTGGGTTTGTACAGAAAATAATGCCACAAACACGCCGTCGTTACACGCCAGAGTACTGTGAACATACAAGGCGTGAGATACTTACTACCTGCATCAGCTACTTTACAACTGAGTAGATTTAGACAAACACAGTTACATTGACTGTAAACAATCTGAGCGGCTGGTAGTGAAAGGCATCGTTCAAGGGCCCAACTGCAGCAGCCCAGCAGCGGTGAGGTCTGAACCGGCGTCCTTCGGATTACTTTACAACCGTTCCACAGATGCGTTCTTGGAGGGTCGTGGGCATCTCACAAGTGGCCAACTCGTCCTTCAGGACATCGGAGGGACCGGTGTAGAAGATAGAGCGGAGAGACGCCTCATTCCACCCGGACTCTGCTGCAAGGACACGGAACTCAACTGAGTACAAGGACACTGCCCGGTTACCCTGACGAAGGGAGGCGATACGAATACCGGCGGTGCCAGCGTGGTCGGTGAGACCAAAGACAGCTTTAAAATCGGCCACGAAAGCCTGGTACATGGCCCAAGGAAAGCCCGAACCGGAGCAGTTAGCCTCTGCCCAGGCTAGTGCTTGGCCACGTAACGAACCAATCACATAGGTAATTTTGGAAGCCTCGCTTCTGAAGGCTGAGGAGCGATGTTGGAAAATGAGCTGACACTGGAGATGGAAGCCTCGGCACTTGGATACTTCCCCAGCAAACAGTTCGGGAGGGTTAGCCACGGAGATGGCATACTCTCCATGCACGTAAAATTGACGTGAGGACAGACGGGGGCAAACTTACAAATAGGTGGCGCTGTAAATACTTCAGATTCAGCCAAAATTTAAAATATTCTTTTATTATAAGCATCGTGCCTGCAGAAAATTAAACATGATCTGCTTCTGCTCTAAGAGTTGCTCCAGATGGTCCACCCGCCGCTCCGACTCCTGCAGCGCCTCCTGCAGGCTGAGAAACAGAAACAGCATGATAATGCTGGTTATGTGGTTATGGGCGGGTGATTGAGATGGAGGGTGATAAAAGTGGGGTGAGTGGGGGTGGGGGGGTGAGTTTACCTCGGGACGCTCTCGGGTGACTCCTGACTCAGTTTAAGCCTGAAAACAAAAGAACACAGTCAGGCTACAATCCCATCATGCACTGGGGTATGAACACATCTCTGAGGGCCTCGTCCGGGGCCCAGCGGTAAGAATCAGGCAGAGGTGCCACTCCAACCTTCTGATTACTAGTCCAGCACTTCTCTTACTCCTATGACTTAAGTGAGGTTTCCTTCACGACCGCCAATAGCCTGTGGTGCATGATGGGTATTTTGTCAGAAGGGGTCAGAAGTCATGTGGCTCCACGATGACTCAGGTGTATGTGTGTGAGAGGTCAAAGGTCATGTGCTAGACATTCCTGGAGGTCTTGGAGGCGAGTGCTTGTTTCAGGATCTCAGCTTCATCCAGCTGCTTCTCCATCTAATAGGAGGAACACACACACACACACACATTTATTTTGTGTACTTGTAAGTTTTACTATTATAATTAATGTAATGCTGTATACTGAAACACTAGTGTGTGTGTGTGTGTATACATGCATGTGTCGGGGGTGTACGTGTGTGTATACATGCATGTGTCGGGTGTGTGTGTGTGTGTGTATACATGCATGTGTCGGGGGTGTGTGTGTGTGTGCTATTTAAAACAGCCGCTGTCAGGTTCGTCTGTCGAGCTTTCCAGCATTAAAACAGCGCGCGCGCACACACACACACACACACACACACACACACACACACACAATGCAATTTAGCATAAAAGCAGCAACTGCAAACACACAATAGATACAGAATTTACAGAATAAATGGAGGGGGGAGGGGTGTCCAGATGGGGACAAAGTTGCACGTAATCATTAATTTGATTAAAAAGAAAATTAAAAAACTATCTTCTTCCAAATAAAACACTGAATGTCTTCATATGGACCCAAAGAACTTTGAACATTGAATCATTGAATCTGGAACAAGCAAAGTTTAATAAAGATTCATCAGATTTCACATGAGCACACGAGTACTCCATCTGTTTCAACTCTTAACACTCTTGACTCGATTGAACCGGTCAATGACCCGCAGACTCTGGAAGGTACATATCACACCATGGCAGGAAACTTGGGTGGTTCAAAACCTTTAAAGAGGAACCCTGGATACACAGACACCAAACAGATATACACAAACAACAATAAAACAGCAAATGCAGACACAAGGAGAACATACCAACATAATCACGGCTGGACTAAACACAACAGGACCAAGACAGGGAGTAGGTGCAGCAGAAATCAGATTCCTGTACACAGTATTGAGTGCAGACCAACACTAGACATGATGCTATAAGATCCGTGAGATCTAAACAAGCTTCTGTAACTAAAAGGATTCAAATTGATACAGATTTGAGGTTATATCCTACTTAAAGGGAACATTTAAACATGATGTGGATCTCTGTGCAGCATCTACCTTCTGTTATTCAGATTATTAATGTGGTAATGCAGAGGGTATAAAGGATCGTGAGATGCTTATAGATGTTTTGTTCCGTCTGGCTGAAGAGATAAGGGACAGGGTCTTGTTTCCTTACGACATCTCCCTTGAACTGTCCCAGATAGTCTTGACCACAACCGAGGGCAGATTCTTACTTTTTCAACACTGAAACTGTTCCCATTCGAGTCGAGACCACAACCTAAAGATTCTTTTTCTTTATTTTAATAAATATACTTTTTGTCATTAATTATCTTAACTAGAAGTCTTGTGTCTAATTTTTTCCACTACAGGTCCCAACATTCTCCAGCTACAACTCGTATGCTGGTGAAACTACACTAGACATAAAACCTTACTCATACTATTAAGGCATTTCAACTCTTCTTTGGCAAACATATTTTACTTAACCTAAAAGAACCAAGGCTGACATATGTGTAACACGTCCTTTAAACGGTCTGGAAAGTACTTTAATCAGCTTTTCCCTCGTGATTATCCACATGAAGTCTCTAAGTGACGTCTAATGAACATTTTAATTGTAGTCATGTAACAGTTTGTGAATCTGTGGTCATGTGACTGGTGTGATTGGTTAGTGCATGAGACAAAATCAGCTCATTTATAATCTTTTTTTATCATTCATAAAAGCTTGTTTCTTTGTTTCAAACCATAAAACAATTCTAATAGTTTAATAAAATGTCTAATATTGCATATAACCCATTCTCAACTCATTTCTCAACCAAATGGTGGGATGAAGCACTAATACAGCAATTCTCCAAAACCTCGGAGTGAAACCGTATTTCTTCTTGTAAAATGTCCAAACTGACTTTAAGAAAATAAAAAGCTCAGTAGCACATCATAATGCTTAACATTAGCTTCAAAAATTAACTTTTCAATTCAACATTTAACTTTAAATGTGCAATAAAAATAAACAAATACCTCAGCAATAAACCTACCAATACAATCAAACGTTACATGGCAGCATTTCTACATTTGCAATCGACTTTGCTCAATTAGGACCAGTTTTAAGTAGCTAAAAGAACTTTTAAAACATACCTGTGGGCAAGATAAGAGAGACACGTTTTCTTCGTCTTCTTTCAAGTTTTATTACCGCCACCTACTGAGCTGGAGTGTGAAGAGTGACTAACAATAATCCAAAATAAATAAATCAAAATAGATAAATAAATAAGCAAATATAATAAAGACTAAATAAATATATAACCTATATACATATTATATATTGTCAGACATATTAATAGTGAGTATACCTGTGAGGAAGTGGTCTCTTCTTCTCAGCCTCGCCTGTGGGTTGCCGGCAGTGTTTGCAGGAGTTGGCGCCATCTGGAGGCCTGGCCTGCAAATGCACTCATTAGTGCTGATTTGCCCCAGGTGTTCCTGGTTTATCATTGGGTTCATAAACCAAACCAACTCTGCCTCACACTGCGGGTTCATCGCTTAGGAAACGTGATGTGGGCGGGCTGGTAATGAGCGGCTTGGTGCCGCAGGTAGGTTATTGTTTGTGTTGGGGTGCTAATGTTCTTCGTTCTGTGTTGAGTGTAGTGTGTCCTGCCTACCTGCCCGCTGAATCCCAGCACCCCTGTCTACCTGACCGCTGGCCGCTAAACCCAGTGCTCTTGTCTACCTGCTCGCTGGACGTGAATCCCAGCACTCCTGTCTACCTGCTCGCTGGATGTGAATCCCAGCACTCCTGTCTGCCTGGACGCTGATCCCGGCACACGTGAACCCCCATTCGCTGTTCGTGAAGAAAGCTGGTTCGGATCACCTGCCTGCCGCTCTGTAGATGAAAGGACTGAGCTGGTTTATTTTCCTTTCTCAGGTCGTCACACTCGAGGTTTTGTTGTTTGAGCCCCTGCTGATGTGCGCACAATAACTCCTCTGTTTTTGCTAGCTGTTCACTTCGCTCTCCAACTGCAGGAACTACACACACACACACACACTGTGTATACACACAGTAGACGGGCGTGGTCCTCACCTCGATCATCTCCTGGTTGTCCTGTATTTCCCTCTTGGTGTGCAAGTTCGTGCAACTGCAGCTGCTGAGTCTTAACCTCTTCATTGACTTTGCTGCGCAGTTTCTCCTTCTGCTCTAAGAGTTGCTCCAGCTGGTCCACCTGATGCTTTGACTCCTACAGTGCCTTAAAACATACCTGTGGGCAAGATGAGAGACATGTTTTCTTCGTCTTCTTTCAAGTTTTATTACCGCCACCTACTGAGCTGGAGTGTAAAGAGTGATTTCGGTGACTAACAATAATCCAAAATAAATAAATAGAAACAGATAAGTAAATATAATAAAGACTAAATATATAACCTATATACATGGTGTCCTGCACGCTGGACGCTGATGCCAGCACCCCTGTCTACCTGGACGCTGATCCCCCCCCACACCTGAACCAGTAGACGGGTGTGGTCCTCACCTCGATCATCTCCTGGTTGTCCTGTATTTCCTTTTTGATGTGAACAAGTTCGCGCAACTGCAGCCGCTGAGTCTTGACTTCTGCATTGACTTTGCTGAGTAGGTCCAAGAGTTGCTCCAGCTGGTCCACCTGATGCTTTGACTCCTGCAGCGCCTCCTGCAGGCTGAGAAACAGAGACAGCAGGATAATGCTGGTTGGGAGGGCTGTGTATGTAAGCACGGGGGGTGAGTGTGTGTGTGTGTGGGGGGGGGTAATTGAGATGGCGGGTGATAGACCTGGGGTGAGTGGGGGTGGGGGGGGGGTGAGTTTACCTCTGGACGCTTGCGATTGCCTCCTGAAAGCCTAAAAAACAAAAGAACCCAGTCTGGCTACGATCCCATCATGCACTGGGGTATGAACACATCTCTTTACATACATTTTCCTACTTTTTTACTTAATTGTAGTTTAAATTGTGTACAATTGTTTTCGTTATAACGTATTTTTAGCTTGTTAAACTGTAAATTCGAGTGTTGGATGGAGCGATTATAAAACATTTCACTGCCGTTTGTACTGTGTATAACTATGTATGTGACAAACTTTTGATTAGATTTTTTTATTAGTCCTGTCCGCTTTAATCTTGGCTACTTCTTAGCTTGTTTACACAGAACATGGACAGAAGATTATTTTGAGCCATTGAAGGTTAAAGGACTTGCTCAGGGGCCCAACAGTGACAGTTTGGTGGTAGTCGGACTTGAACTTTCTATCTCAGTCCCTTCACCACGAAGACACGATCGCAACTTGACAAGTAATTCTGCCCGGACCAGAATATTCAAGCACGTTTAGTATCTCGTGTTCTCATACATACATGCATGTTTTTGGACTGTTGGACTGATGAAACCGGAATTACCAGCGGAAACCCCGTAAAACACGGGCCGTCCCACCAGGGCAGGAATAAACACAGAAACTGTATATGGATGTAGTACAGTAATGGCTTATTGTGTAAGGTATAGGGTTTGAGCCTAGATTCTGTTGGGCCCCTGAGCAAGGCCCTTAACCCACAAGTATTTCATGTTGTTCTGAGCGTTTTATTGTTCTAGCGCAGCCGCTCAGCGGATTATTACTATGACTATAGAAAATTGACTGTATTGATGTTTGCATGTTGAAACTTTTACTCACACAAGAAGTAAATAAACGACTTTTCTACATTAGAAGTATTGATTATTGATTTCAGTGATACTGGTCCAGTATTTACTTTTAGTATTGATACTAAAGTCACCAGTATCGTCCAGCACCACTACCGAGGAGTAAAGTTCCTTTACTAAAGCAGGTGTGTATTTTAATCTCTACACGTGTAAATAAGATGTTTTTACAAACGGAGCGCCGACAGTCGGCAAGTTTAAAAATCCTCTCCAGTTTGTTTCATCGACTGAAGAGACGTGAAGAGAAAATTTACTGGAGTTCCTCAGTAATGATACAACGAGGTCTTATCTCCCCTCGCCTCGTACCCTCCCTGCAGCCAATTTACATTTTAATTCGATGCCTCAACCTGAACTTAAGTGAATTAAAGAGTGAAAAACGTCGATATGATTTTTCTGACCTTCTCCAGCCCAGAGACGAGCCGAAAGCAAAAAATCTGAAATACAGAAGAAATTAAAAAAAACAGACTTTTAATCTGCAAAACCGAATTAATGACAAGAGGGAAGCAGAAACATTATAAGAGAAATACAACCATCGGAAGAAATGAACAAACAAAAAGAATGTATAATAAAAATTATAATTTGAAGAGGAGGGGGCGGGGGAGGGGCAAATACTTTAGGAACAGAAATGACAAAGAAAAAAAGATCAGAGCATCACAAAATCAGTAACTAAGAAAATTTAATAAAATAAATTAATAAAAAACCTCCACTGACGAACGATAATGAAAGAAACAAAATAAAGAAATATAAAAGAGAAGTCCATGATGGAATGGAACCCAGAACCTTCGTGCTGTTGCCATGACACTCACGTACTCGACTTGAACTTGGTTTAAAACCGTCGTCACTGACGTTAAATGTTTAAATGTTTCAGAAGAACCGAATTCTCAATCAGGTTCCAAAGCCACAGCATTCCAACGTTTTGGAGGTTCTACATCATGTTCAGCAGAACCGGAATCTGGAGAACATGCTAAGGTACATCAAAGGAAACAGAACACAGGGGTTCGACGAGACGCCTCCGTCTCCCGGCTCATAGATCAAAGACTTTTGCATCTTAATGTCTTTGATCTGTTGAAGATCAAAGAGAAATAAAGGGACGATTACGAGCGACTTTATTTTATCCTGACTGAGGTGGGGTGGGGGCGTCATAAACCCTCATAACAGCTTATAATCACGGCCTGAAGAATGTCATGAGTGACAGACAGACAGACAGACAGACAGAAAGACAGAAATTAACAAAATGCAGACAATATTTCTTTATAGATTAAAACAGACAGATACACATCAGATCAGATCCAGACAAGCGAGATGGACAGACAAATGGACAACAGACAGACAGACATATCAAATACAGACAGTATAGATAGACAGGTAGGCAAGCAGACAGACAGAAAACATGCTCTGCGCTGTATAAAGGAAATAAATGATCAGCGCTACTGAACCCGGGACAGATTATGTCAGCAAACGCTGTCTGTGGCAAAAGGGCCCAAACCAAAAACTGTCTGTGGTGCTGTGATCGTTTCTTTATCAATGCAGGAAGTATGTGTAGCAGTTAGACAGAAACTAGTGGCCACTAGGGGGCGTCTTGACCTTTCAGTCATCCAAATCAAATGTCGTGTGGATTTTATTGTCACTTTAAGACTGGACGCGCGCACCCACCCACAATCCCAACACACACACACACACACACACACACACACACACACACGAGCGCTGGTAAACATCTTGAGTCTTGAGAGGTCGACATTCCTAAAGCGTTTCCACGAAATCCTTTTATAAATCACCTCTCTGTTTGTTTAGCCGCCGCGGGACCGCGGGACTGCCGGACCGTGGGACTGCAGGACCGAGGGACCGACAGACTTTCATCCAGGGCAGAAACAGATTTGCGCCGAGGATCTATAATTGGAATCTGGCGAGTTCGGACTCGCTAACGTTCCACGCGGCCTAATAGTAAAATATCAGCCGCGGCGGTTAAAATCTGTCCGTGTCTTTCATGGTGTGTACAAGGTCAGTGATGTTCTCCAGTTTTATATATATATATATATATAAGAGAGAGAGAGAGAGAGAGAGAGAGAGAGAGAGAGAGAGAGAGAGAGAGAGAGAGAGAGAGAGAAACAGACAGACAGACAGAGAGATTCCTGCCCAATGTAGGCACAGACCGATTGGTAAGGTTCTTGGCAAAAATGATGCTTAAAGCCCTAGTGTCAGCATGAAAAGGGGCTTCATGACATGGATTTATTTTTGTGACAGCATCTGTGGTGAGACATCGTGCACACAAACTCACACACACATACACAGTTTTGATAAGGTTTAAAAGTGGAGGACAGCTAGGTTCACACATTGTCTGACGGATGTCTCATCACAGCCATAATGAGAGAGAAAATGAAAGAGAGGAGACACAAAGAGATATGATGATGCGAAGATCTACTCGAATGGCGTTGGTTGAGCAATAGCTGCAGGGACTAGGGACAAAAGATAAACCTTGTTCTTTAATTGAACAACCGAATATGGTTGTTTTTGTTGTATTTTTTAACTGAACAGTGGTTATTTCCACTGTTTACATACTATGAAAATGTGACCAATAGGATGGTCAATGATCTGAGGTGGAAAGCAACAAATTACACTTATTTGTGAATTGTAATTTAGTTTGTGTGTGTGTGTGTGTGTGTGTGTGTGTGTGTGTGTGTGTGTGTGTGTGTGTGTGTGTGTGTGTGTG
>JAOTRQ010100947.1:0-10205 GCA_028565875.1 Hoplisoma paleatum | reverse complement strand
TTACACTACAAGCTAGAAATCACTAAACGTTGTTTGAAACGCTGCTCCAGCACTCTTTCTCTCGTCTTTGCCTGTTATGTAGCGTTGTTATGCCAAGGTTCTTTTACCTATAATAGAGAACACATCTGGCCATGTGATATGTTGCATTGTTTTGCTGGTACTCAACCTGTATGGATGAATGTAATCTGCACAAAGTCATACCCAAATCGTATCTAGATTCTTCGTCTAATCTTTAAATACCATCAAACATTTGTTTTATGGCTTGGATATTTGAAAACAGAATTTTTTTTACAACTCCGTAATACATTACTGCAGGACTGAACTTCTGAAGTTTGATAATCACCCTAGATGAGGTTCACCCCAGAGAGCATAGCAGTCTAAATTTTTTCTGCTTTTCTGATCTGACTCCATGCTCGAATGTTGGCTTATTACTCTTAACCAGACATGCATATATACATTTTTAAATCCATGTGGCCAAACCAATTTGTCACTTTATGTCCCAAAAGTTCTCAGATCTATCCTAATTCTTTGTTATATATTCTAGTCAATATTTCACTACATGTAAATGATATATGTAATACAGTAACCATGTAAGTCTCTTGCCATAATGATTATTGCCGTCTTTAAGGAACAATATTCTGCATCTGATTTGATGAACTGATTTGATGATCATTTTGTCAAATGATTCAGACCTACCACAGCCTTGTCCAAGAAAGAGAAGTAGTAAAACACCAAGGGATGGACGACACATTCTGTACATAATGAACAAGTGCTTTAACGCCCTGGAGTCTGAGGCATTTCAGGCCAGTCTGTAATAGTCTGACATGCCTTAACATTTTTTTTACAATGACACCTATGTAACCTAAGTTTTAAATAATTTTGCATATTTTAAAAGTAGATATTTAAAGGTTTATGTTGCTGTTTTAATTATCTTGTAAGGACCAAAACTTGCTGAGTTATATAAGTGTTTTTGTGGAGGTTCAGTTATATCCTGCCTACTCCAGAGAATTAAAATGGCCCAATACTGGCAAAGCCAGTGGTGGAGCTTGAACCAACAACTTTTGATTTTCTAGTCCTGTACCTTAAGTACTGAACTAACTCAGTCGCTGTTGATAGTCTGTGACAGTGTGTAATGTCTTTAACAGGGCCATTATTTTGTTGGAAGGAATGTGGTGCTCAGGTGGTGCAGTGATGAAACACTCTAGCACACTAGAGTTGACACTTTGAATATATCAACTCTGCTATCTGGCTGGTTGCAGTTGGCAACGACATATGTTGGAGGGAGTGTGTGTCAGTTTTACTTTTGTAAATTGGGGTAGAGGCCAGCATGGTGAGCATTTTTACTAGCACATATTCGATTTCAATTGTTTTGGTTTTCCCTCTATTTCTGTGTCTTTCTCTATCGTTGTTTATTTCTTTCATTCTTCATGTCTGTCTTTTGTGAGCATGTAGGAGAAGGTACTGCAATACCCAGCTGTATGTCTCTTTTGGTCTTTCTCTTTCTGTTTATTTTTCTCTGTTTCTGTTGCTGACTCTGTGTGTGGTGTGTCTTTCTCACTCAGTTGCTATGTTAGTTTCTCTCTATCCGTCTTTCTCTGTGTTTCTTTGTCTCTGTATCTGTTTCTCTGTCTCTCTCTATGTCTTTTTCTCTCTGTATCTCCTGAGCATTTACAAGAAGGTACTGCAATACCTGGCTGCAGTCACAGCCAAAATCTCTAACAATCCCTGATAGACACACTACACACTGTCAAAAGAAAGAAAGAGGGGGAAATGTAAAGGTCTTTACCCTGGCAGTAAAAGTATCCATGTGAGGTGGATTACTTCAATGAATGGTTGTGTTCTCACAGTGTTGGAAATTCTGTGTTATGAATTCACTTTTCATATGTATTTTATTGCTAGGAATAAAAGTAGGACTTCGTTTTCAGTTAGTTCGTTTTTAAATGGTGTGGCATAAAGGTGTCATTAATAAACACAAAACAGAAAGAGATATTGAGAACTACTTTACAGGCACTTGTTAAATGAAGCCAGAACAAAAGCTGCTGTTAAAACATTAGAAGCTTTTTGAACTGCCTTTAGACGATAACCTGTTTCTCAGTATTAAAAGAACAGCAAGTGCATGTTGTTTAAATTTAACTGCAAGTCATTTTACTTGAATTGGATATAATTAAACATTCAGTCAGCTTTTGTTGGGAGCTGATTCAGGAAGTTTCTCCACACTGGCGCTATTGAAGTGTTGACCATGAGCTTCTTCGATTGAGCATTGTATATGGGTCAATAAATCCTTAGCTGGTTTAAATGTACATGCTCAGGGGCTCAACAGTTGCATCTTGGTGGAAGTGGGTCTTGAACTGGTGACCTACTAAACTCTAGCCCACTACCTTAAACACTAAGCCATCACTGCTTGCATCTTATCTGGATAACAGTAGCTTCTTTTTTTGTTTTGTTTTGGTGAAGCTTTTGGCTGCCACATTGGTGTCATGGTTATTATTGTTTGGTTCAAATCAAGTAAATGGTCCAGCATGCACATGCTAACCATTAACTAAGACAATTACACAGACTTTTGGACACTAAACTAAAAGTTCTTGGCATGACAACTTAAAATCTCACCAAAGGATACTGAGCAGAATGCAGAAGGTCCTGCAGAAGGACGTGTGCTTCTGAACACAATGGTTAAACTTGACTAAGTGAGACTAATTATTCTAAACAAATAAGGGTTAAGAGCCCACAAGATACAACCTGACAATGATGAGGTTTGACAGAACAGTGTGCCTTTTGATTCAGCAGTGCAATAATAGACACCAGAGAATATATAAAATAAATCAAAGTTTATTGGTGTATCTGTGAATTCGAGATGTCACGTGATCAAGGACATCATAAAAATATCCCACATTATCTCTGATTTAACTACATCCGTAACAGTTGAAGAAGAATTTTCTCTCTGTCTCTATTTTAGCACTTTATTTTCTGGTTCACTGGCTAGTTTCTATTGCTAGCTTCAAATGAAATGTTTGGTCCAGTGCGCACAAGCTAAACACACTTGGAGTCAATCCTACAGACATCAAGCACACTTCCCATTTCCAATGCCACTGCTTAGTAAAAAAAAAGCTTGTTCGTAACAATTTGCTCTCCTGTCATTACTGTGACAGATCTGGCATTTAAATCCTGATTGGGTCTCACAGACTTGCAGGGAAGCAGAAGTCACTATAGCAACCAGGGTCAGCAGGGATGATGTCAGATAGCAAAGCAGATGAAAAACACAACTTTTGATCAAGCTCACAGTCTGACCTCAGTGGCACATGGTCATCTAAGATGCAGAAATAATGACTGCTTGGATTACATGGCAGAACTTTCATAGACAAACATTTATAGTGAATGCAAACAATAATTTTTAAATATTTGTTAAAAATATGAAAACAATCATAACTTTGTTGCAAGCGGAATTGTGTCTCAGCTCTGCTACTCGAAGCAAATGAACAAAATTATCAATACAATAAGATATACTTAAGAGCCTAATTGTGCATCGGTTTTTACTTCTTCTGTAACGTTTTCCATGATTTCTTATTAATTAACATTCTGAAAAGTCAAATACGACACAGCACTCTGAAGTAGTGTTTTAGTCTGGAATATGCAAACGTCATTAAGAAATGGTTTAAACAACTAATTATTTACTACATTATTATTAATCTTCAACCTTCTTATTAGTCATCAAAATGCATGCATTGTGCAGCACAGTGGCATCCTGGTCGGAGGAGTTTGTATGTTCTCTCTGTGTCTACATCGTTTTTTTAAGGTTTCCTTCGGGTTCTCTGCTTTCCTCCTGGAGTCCAAAAACATGGTTAATTGGAATATTATTTTTCTTTCTTCTTAATTTCATTCTGTATTTAACTCTGCATAAAGTATCTTTAAGCTTGCTTGACCTTATTTAATTTAACCTTTCAATGCCAAAGTATTTCTATTTTTAATAAAGCTAGATCTCTTTATTTCAGAGATTCTTGATTATTAGCATCAGTTCTGTCTTTGTAAGCATTTAATTGTGAGAAATAGGTTGATTTGTTTACCGTTACTTTGTTAAGGGTTGTTTACCTGTTTTTATGATTGATGCACCTGCAACTTCGTAGTTGCCGCTTCTCACACGTCTTTAGATTGATGCCAAAATAATCAACAAGCCTGATATAAAGATGACATAAAAAACATTTCTAGAGATTTGCTGCCTGTGGCTTGTCTGTTAGACAGTCATTGCTGTGAATTTGGGAGTCGTTTAGCAGTTTTTGTGACTGCAGCACCTGCAGTTTAATTTAGCACTTGTTGTTCTGAAAGCGCACACATTAAAGCTTTAATTATTAAGGTTATTTTATATCTGACATGTATTATATCAGTTTTTCTGCTTTTATAATACTGTAGTGGGACGTAATGCTTAATTCTTTGTTCTTATTTTGTATTTATTCCTATTTCTCATATATGAAATATAACAATATGTTTTATTAAGTTTATTAAGGCTTATAGTGATGTGTTTTCTTTGTCTGGTAGCATCCACACCAAACAAAGCTTGGCTTCTCTGAAATCAGCTCTGATTTTCTATGAGAAAACAAGAAAGGTAAGTGTGTAGCATAGACTGTGGCCTCTGGCGTTAGTTTTTTACTCTGGTATTAGGTTGTTGCTCAACACAACTCAATTACACTCCTGCCTCTCTCAGGTTTTGTTTTTTTTTCTCTGTACAGCCCGAGGGCCGAGCTGAGGAAAGGCTTTCTAATTGTGTTAGATGTATGTAAAGCCTATTTTTCCTTTCTGTTCTTTTACTTAGGTTTTCACTCTTTTTTTATTTAATATTTAGCTGAGTTCATCGTGTGTGACCTGAATACACACAAACTTGTAGATTAGTTGAGTTAAAATACTTTAATCTTACACAGATCGTAAAGCATACAGGTTAAGTTAATAACAGTGATTATCTCTTCATCGCAGCACCAGTAGGTGGGGGCATATATTTATTCTTAAAATTGCTTTTAGAAGTGAGCAAGCAAAGTTTGACAAGGGCCAAATTGTTGAGTATTCCCTTTTTATACAAGTTACTGGTCCAAGGAACTAACAATAGGCTCATGAGCGACCGTGGCTACACGAGGTTAAACCAAACAGACGAGCTACTGAAGCTTTAATGGCTGGTTCAGGCTGATAGAAATGTTAATTATTTTCAGTATTGCGTTACAAAAAGTGTAACACACACACATGTTGCATGGATTCATTATTTCTGTTAGTGTTGAGGATTATGGCTTACAGCCAATAAAAACCCAGAAGTCATTATCTCAGAAAATTTGAGTAATTAACACAAAACACCTGCAAAGGCTTCCCAAGTGTTTAACATGGTCTCTTAGTCTGGTTCAGTAGTTTTTCAGGAGACTTGACAAATCTCCAGAAAGCATCATTGACTCATAAGTAGGGGAAGCTACAAAAGGACATTTCTAAAAAAAAAGCTGGCTGTTCTCGTAGTGCTGTATCCAATCATATTAATGTGAAGTTGAGTGAAAGGAAAAATTGTGGTACAAAAAGGTGCACAAGCAACCGGGAGGACGGAGGACCCTAAAGGATGAAATGATTGTCATGAAAAGGCCATTCAAATAGAGTCAGTGTTTCAAGAGCCACCACACACAGACGTATCCAGGACATGGGCGACAACTCGCACATTCCTTGTATCATGCTACTCATGACCAAGAGCTAAAGCCAGAAGCGTCTTACTTGGACCAAGAAGAAATTTTAACTGGACCGTTGCTCAGTCGTCCAACATGTTGTTTTGAGATGAAAGCAAATTTATCATTACATTTGGAAATCCAGGTCCCAGAGTCTAAAGGATAAAAGGAGAGACAACACAATCCAAGCTGCTTGAGGGTCTAGTGTGAAGTTTCCACAATCAGTGATGGTTTGGGGAGCGATGTCATCTGCAAGTGTAGGTCCACTATGTGGATATAAAAAACTAATGCCAGTGCATCAGTCTACTATTTTAGAGCACTTTATGCTTCCCTCTTCTGATAATTTTCTTTTTCTAGCAAGACTCGGCTGCTGTTCAAAAGTAATAATACCTGGTTTAATATCCACAGTATCACTGTGCTCGATTGGCATGCAAACTCACCCCATCTAATCCCCACAGAGAGTCTCTGAGCGCCTCCTTGGCACACCGCATTGATTAAATATCGAGTGTATTTGCTGTATAAACTTTTTAATAGGCTAACACTTCTAAATTACAAACCAATTTTTCAATTAGTCAAATAGAATATACAATTTTTCTATAAGCTATAATCATTAACTGTTTATCAATTGTTTGTAATAAATCTATGCAATATATGCATTTCACTTTTTGTAATGCATTATTGAAATAAATTAACTTTTTGATGATACTTAAACCTATTAAGATGCAGCTGTATATTTTCAATGCAATCATTCTTTTAAATGTTTATATTGAATCTATAAAATAAAGCATGACGCATAACCTTTAAATGCATCCTCTATCATAAAAAAGGTACTTTTACTTAATCCTGAAGATGTGGTTTTTGGTATGAAGACAAGATTTCAGCAGTTTCTTTGCTTTTATATATTTATGTAATATATTTGACCGTCCTGCTCTTTCTTCTCCCTCTTATCTTTGCAAATAAAGCTCTACCGTGCGGTTTACTTTGAACTTTCTGGTGTTTCTTCAACCAGATTATTCTAGACTTTTATGATTATTCCATTTGTTATGATATTACATGATGGGAAGTGGAAAGGTTTCAGCACATTAATATTTTAGTTGGAAATGGTGACGGTAAGAAGAGGAGCCTTCGTGTTTTAGAGAGCCAACAGTCCAGACTTAGCAGCATTTGATTTTGACAAAAGAAACAACTCAATTTTCTCTCATTTATCCGAGCTTAGGCCTGGCATTATAATGCAATTAATTATTACACTGTGTTACAATTGAAAATGCAAAAAGTGTTTAGGAGTGATAAGGTAAGAATTGTTTTGTTTATCAGTTAAACTCATTGATGGTGATGTGTGTCAGGGTTCTTTATATCACTGAAAGCAGACACCTGTGCTAATTAGTTTGGCAGGTGTGTCCAATTAAAGTCAAGACTAATTAAGAAGGCTGTCCCACATTATTAAGCAGCCGATATTTTCAGCCTAAATAGGAAAGAAAAAGGATGTTTGGCTGCTGAGAAGCAACAAATTGTGGAGTGTTTAGTACAAGGCATGAATACAATCAACATTACCAAGACACTTCATCGTGATCATCGCACAATTAAGAAGTATGTAGCTAATTCAGAGCACACACATGTGCGATAAGGGAAAATTTAGGAATTTTTACAACAGGCAATTACGTCAGGTTAAAAGAGCCGCTGCAAAAATGCCTTTTCATAGCAGCAGACAAGTTTTTGAAGCTGCTGGTGCCTCCAACATCCCCTGGCCTTCAGAGGTTTGCAGCTGTGCGTAAGCCATCCTGTCGACCTCCTCTATCCACTGCACTGAAGACTGATTTCAAAACTGTTTTGTTTACTGATGAGTTTCGTGAAACGCTCGGTGGTCCAGATGGATGGAGTGGCGGATGGCTGGTTAATGGACACCTAATGCAAACAAGGCTACAGCGCCAACAAGGAGGAGGTGGAGTGATGTTTTGGGCTGGAATCATGGGGAGAGAGGTTGTCGGCCTCTCCCCTGACCACAACCCCATTGAGAACCTCTGGAGCATCATCAAAATGAGTGTCTATGATGGCGGGAGGCAGTTCACATCTAAGCAACAGCTCTGTGAGGGAAGTCTGTTCTCAAGCAAAACAATAAAAGCAGATACCATCCAAAACTTTACAAATTTAATAAACAAGAGAGTTCAGAAGCTCCTTTTAAACAAGAGGTCCTATGTGCAAATGTAACATCACATAGAATAAAGATTTGACTTAAACAGTTTAATTTCAGTTTTTCATAACCTGCTAATGACTATAATTTCACAAATGACTCTGCTGTGCATAAGAATTGGAAACTTGCATTTTGAGTGATTTATTTTTTAAATACACTGTTTTCTTTGGCAGTTTGTTTAAAAAATCTTTTAATTGTAGTCTAATAGTTGGTGACTGGAAAATTACAACGACTGCAATTAATATAAGTAGTTTAGGTAAAAATATTATTTGCATAATAATTTGGAACACAGTGTATCATTATTACACAAAAATTTGCGGGGACTGCCCCATCTGGAGACCAAACCAAGTGCTACCCAATTAGTCACCGTGCATTATTTACCTTATCTTCTCTTGACATTTAAATGCTCGGTCATCAGTAATCTATCAGTTTCAATTCAATCAAGTGTTGACTGAGTTTATATGAGTTATGATATGATATGATATTGAGTTTTATAGTTTATAAGGGACAGTGTAGCCTAGTGGAGGGACAGTGTAGCCTAGTGGGTAGAGCGTTGGGCTGAGAACTCAAAGGTTGGGGGTTCAAATCCAGGCTCCGCTACACTGCTGGGTCCTTGAGCAAGACCCTTAATCCTGTCTGCTCCAGGGGCGCCGTACGTTGGCTGACCCTGCGCTCTGACCCCAACTTCCAGACAAGTTGGGATATGCGAAGAGAAACATTTTGTTGAACTGTACATCTGTATATGTGTAATGACAAATAAAATTGAATTTGAATTTATTCTCATGCTGTACATTTCATGTTTTCTGATTGTCAAAGAAGTTTGACCAATAGTCAATTTGAAATGGCTTATCAACAATTATAAGAGCATGCTTTTAAATGATCTATTGTAACATATAAATCGGGGTTGGAGGGTCGGGGTGATGTTCCTTATAGGTAAAGTGGACTAACTCCAATATTTAGCTACGAGGAAGCATTTGCATGGAACTTTCAGTGCAGACTTTACAAGCTTTCTCACACGAATTTGATTCATTTAGCACATTTAGGTGTAAGGGAGGTGTCAGACACTATGCATTTACATCAGACAGACAGATTTCACTAGTATAGATGTCAGTTGCTATATGTAACATTAATGAACATAACTTGTTTTCTGTCAGTAGTACTTCTGTTCTTATTCTATGCTATATCACCTTTAATATGAGATGACTACTTAACAATGAATAGCACAGCAAAGCATATGCCTGAGCCTATGTACCTGTTTTAATGTGTGTGTGTGTGTGTGTGTGTGTGTGTGTGTGTGTGTGTGTGTGTGTGTGTGGTGTGTAATATCGCCGTTCTTCTATTTGTCTGTAGAGTCTCAGAACTGTGTCTTGGTCAAAGACTGATGACCTGAACAGCCAATTTATTTTCATGCTGGAACATTAGGCTGTGATAGCTAGACAGAAATTCACAAATCACTGATATAATGGATAGAGATGAAGAAACTGATAGAGTAGCAGTGCTGAATATTTTTCCACTTTACATGCCGGGGTCTAAACCTTCTTCAAGATACTTGTTTAATAAATAATTTTTTGCACACAGTTTTTATTGTTTTGGCAGCTTTCATTAGGGTTCATTTAAGATTTATACTTCGAAAATCGATCCAAGACATGATCGAGGTGGTCCCTCTCAACTAGGTTCAGACTTAGAAGTCTAAGTTATGATACGTCACATTGTCTTGGTGGATTATCTCATCCGCTCTAAAGAAGGCAATCATCTTGTATGAGTGTATGTGATCTGCACTGATAGATTCATACTCAAAGGCGTTGTGATTACACATTTTTTATAGCCAAGCCAACATGATTTCCTTAACTATCTGTTTCTCAGATGATGTGTTGATCCCAACTATTTATATTGTCTAAAAAAGGCTTTTTTTACTTTATTTTTTATATTTATTTTAGTGCCAATACAGTAAAGAACTTTTTACACAGTGCATTATTATTCACCATAAAGGAACATCATTATTTTGTTCTATTTTTCTGGGTTAGGGTAACAATATGGGGCAAAAAGTAGTACATCTCCAGGACAGGTCACTAGTTCATTACTGAGTAGATAAACACAGACACAATTATTGTCGTTGTATTAAATTTGTGGATTTTATGGGACAGTGTTGGGCTTAGTGATTAAGGTGCTGGGCTAGAGAAGAGAAGGTCTCTATAACTCACTTGTCACTGTTGAACCCCTGAGTAAGGTCCTTAACACTTGATTGCTCAAAATCGGGTTCCATTGTAAATGCAAACTCACTCGGGATAAACATGTCTGCTAAATGCTGAAAGTTGGAAATGGGAAAACTGTCCCCATCA
>JAOTRQ010100925.1:0-10206 GCA_028565875.1 Hoplisoma paleatum | reverse complement strand
TTACACCTCCTAACACAAGAACAACACAACTACTTACACCTTCTTCTAACACAAGAACAACACAACTACTTACACCTTCTCCTAACACAAGAACAACACAACTACTTACACCTTCTCCTAACACAAGAACAACACAACTACTTACACCTTCTTACACAAGAACAACACAACTACTTACACCTTCTCCTAACACAAGAACAACACAACTACTTACACCTCCTTACACAAGAACAACACAACTACTTACACCTTCTCCTAACACAAGAACAACACAACTCCTTACACCTTCTCCTAACACAAGAACAACACAACTACTTACACCTTCTTCTAACACAAGTACAACACAACTCCTTACATTGTCTTCTAACACAAGTACAACATAACTACTTACAACCTCTAACACAAGAACAACACAACTCCTTACACCTTCTCCTAACACAAGTACAACACAACTACTTACACCTTCTCCTAACACAAGTACAACACAACTCCTTACATCTTCTTCTTACCTAACACAAGTACAACACAACTACTTACACCTTCTTCTTACCTAACACAAGTACAACACAACTACTTACACCTTCTTCTTACCTAACACAAGAACAACACAACTCCTTACAGCTTCTACTAACACAAGAACAACACAACTACTTACATTGTCTTCTAACACAAGAACAACACAACTACTTATACCTTCTCCTAACACAAGTACAACACAACTCCTTACACCTTCTCCTAACACAAGAACAACACAACTACTTACACCTCCTAACACAAGAACAACACAACTACTTACACCTTCTTCTAACACAAGAACAACACAACTACTTACACCTCCTAACACAAGAACAACACAACTACTTACACCTCCTAACACAAGAACAACACAACTACTTACATTGTCACCTAACACAATAACAACACACCTCCTGACACCTCCTCAAACACAATAACAACACACCTCCTGACACCTCCTCAAACACAATAACAACACAACATTATTAATTGAATGTTCTCCTCACACTGTGGAGTCTCTCTTATAAAGACGTGTGAGTTGTTTTTAAGCTGACTGACCCGTTTCTCTCTGATCTTCAGTGACCGGGTGGTCAGCTACTCTTTAGGTCGACGGCTTCCGACCGAACACGTCAGTGGTCAACTGCAGTTCCGATTCGAGATCACGTCGTCCATCCACCCAGGTCGGTCCCATCTCACACCGAAACACCTGATCCTGATACAGGGGAACCCAGGTTCCGGTGTACCTGAGATCTTGTTCAACCACGGGGGGTCTGTTTGAAAAATAGAGGTTAGAGGTTCCCAGAAGTGCCCTTGAGCGAGGCACCGAACGTTGACCCTCGAGCCCTGTTGAGGCACGAGGTTGTGCTGGCATCCCAAAAAATCAGTTCGGTGTTCACCATACAACTTTAGATATATTAAACATCATTCGTGTTAGCATGCGTGGTGTTGTAAGTCATTCCGCATTGAATTCTGGGAACGTTGTGTCTGTTCCTCCTCAGACGACGAGGACGCCTCTTTAAGTACGGAGCCGGAATGCGCTACGGTTCCCGAGGAACCCGAGGAACTCGAGCCAGATTCTCCAGAGCTTCCAGATGAAGAAAATCCTCCTTCTGTCCCTCCTCCTGGTCCTCCTGGTCCTCCTGCAGAGGAGGACGCTATGAGTCTGGGTGCTCCTGAGCTTCCTTCGGATGGGGACGTGACCTCAGCGGAGATGCCCGTAGAGCTCCGGCCGGTGGAGGAAACAGGCGAGACGGAGATTTTAGAAGATGAAGAAGATGTGATGGAGACGGATGGAGGAGGACAAGAAGATGAGCAGGTCCGGACGGAGCAAGAGGATGAAAGACGGGATCCAGAAATACTTCAAAGAGAAGAAGATGAAAGAGAAGATGCCGATTTTGGGGAATTCGAGTCTGGAAATGGCTTGGCGAGCGCGGTGGACGGGTTCGAGTCTCTACCCGCGGTTTTTGACGACGCCATCCAGGAAGACGATCCAGATGTTGAAGGATGTTCGCTTCGGATGCGAGGAGCATCCAGACGGAAGACGCGACCGTGTTCGCTCCCGGTCTGCGAGCTGGAGAACGTCATCGCGTCGACGTGCGAGGAACCCGAGACGCCACGCTCGCACTACATCCGCCTCCACCGGCTGCTCCACGGTTTACCATCCAACCGATCCGAAAGCTCCAAGCCAGAAGATGAGGAGGAGGAAGAGGAGCAGGAGGAGCAGGAAGAGGAGCCGGACCAGGTAGAAGCTGCAACGCCAAACGGCCCGCGACGGTCTCTCCCACGCAGCCGCTCGCATCAGCGTCTGTCGGAACTGGTGCAGATCCTGGACGACCAGGGCCGGGCGCCTGGAGCGGAGGCTCAGGTCGGGGGTGAGAGCGAAGGGGAGGCCGAGCTGAGTCCGGTGCCATGCTGCAGTCATATGGTGCTGGGTGGTGAGGGGGGCGGAGGGGGCGGCGCCAGCCGGGCCTTGAAACTCGGAGGGAGCGTGTTCTCGTCTCAGGAGGACGACGACGACATGGAAGGGCTGAACGGGATCCTGGAGCTGGACACGGAGACCGGTCAGGCCGAGAGCACAGACGGAGACGGTGGAGAGAGATGGCAAGGTGTGGACGACAGGCGCGTCCAGAGTCCGCACGCCGTGGTGGGTAACGGAGAACTCGCCGGGGACGGAGCCGGCGGCAGGAGTGAGTAAAATATAAATAAATACGTTACACTTTAAAGCTACGCTTATAACATGTTTATAAAGGCTTACTTATTAGTTTGTACTAGTCAGTAAACATTTATTAAGAATTAATAGACGCATACTAAGCCTACGTCGGTGTGCGTCGATGTGAACCCCGTCCGCTGAGCTCGACACCGACCACAAGGGGGAGCACTTTAGCCATTAAAAAATAATATAGCGTACATGCCGTTATTAAAGTAGTGTTCGTTTTTCACAACCCTTTCCAGTCATATCCAGGTAGGTTGCCAGATCTTTCCCCATCCCTTAGTGCTTTGCGTCTACAGTTGAACTAGTGACGTGTTTTTGGAATGTGGGAGGAAACCGGAGCACCCGGAGGAAAACCACACCGACACGTTTCCATACCAGGGAATCAAACCCGGGCGACAGTCCGAACCACTAAGCTCTTCTACTTAAAAAAAAAAGATTACAGAGTGTGTTATTTTGTGTGTGTGCGTGTGTGTGTGTGTGTGTGTGTGTAGGGGAGTGCCCTCTTCCCTGCAGCCATCCTTCAGTGAACCAGCTTCCTGCTCTGAGACCCGACGCCCACCACTACCCCACCATCGATGAGCCTCTGCCTCCCAGTGAGTGCCACACTGCTACGCTACACACGCACACACACACACATACACACGCACACAACGTAAAAACCGTGTATCTATTCTGCTGAGAAGCTTTACTGGAGGATTCATTCCAGTCCGAAGTCATTTGTTCCAAATATAACACAAGAAACTACCACACACACACATACACACACACACACACAAAAACTTGCACACCACACACACACGCACACACGCTGTGTTGTGAGCCAAGCTGTGAGGATCAGCCAGATCAGTATCAGGTCTCACTTATCAGTGTAACGATTTGTCACCATTCCCTCATTCTCATTCGTGCTGTGTGTGTGTGTGTGTGTGTGTGTGTGCGTGCGTGCGTGCGTGTGTATGTTCAGACTGGGAGGCGCGTATCGACAGCCATGGTCGTGTGTTCTACGTGGATCACATTAACCGCACCACCACGTGGCAGAGACCCACATCAGCGGCGACGCCCGACGGCCTGCGCAGGTCCGGATCCATCCAGCAGATGGAGCATTTAAACCGGAGGTGGGTGCTGAGAATAAGCCCAGCACCAAATGATTGGTCATTGGTGACGCGTTATGATGTCATTATTGCTTTAAATAATATGTATTATACACTATTATCATTTTATTGGACTTTATGGACATTTTATTGCTCTTTGGATTTATTCATTGAACTAGAATAAGATTTATAATAAAATAAACCAGCAATGCTCATTTTTTAATTTACTACCTACGCAGACCACAAGGGGGAGCAATCAAGCCAATGCCGTGTGTGCTCTCTTGTCGTTAAAGTAATCCCTTTCCATGTATGGTGTTGCCTCGTTGTTTCCGATGCTTTGTTTATGATCCATTATGATCCGTTGTGCAATATCGATCAGCTCCAACTCCAACATACCGGAAAGTGAACACAAACGTGACAAACCCCTCAGGAACTCGACACCCCCTGGTGCTGTGGGGGTGAATTACTTCGCCGGTGCAAATGAGCAAACCAACGGCTTCTGATTCAATAGGATTAAACCAACATGTCAATCAGGAGCCAGCATGTCAATGGATTTGCACGTCAATTAATAAACAAATAGATATTATATACGTTATTAAATTATGAGTTTAATTCAAATAATGCTTTTACGATTTCGATTATTGTGTGGACATGATGGACGTATCTGTCAGTGTGGGAGATTTTTTATTGTGGTCTGGTGTTGCACTGATTGAGGCAATACAGGGAAGTGAAAGCAGGACGTGTGTTGTTAGATTTTTATAGATTTTTTGTTATTCATTTACACGCAATGTGAAGCCCGTTTGGGCTTACTAATGTGGGACCTGATATTAAGCGCTCTGTCGCCATCTGGCGGGTTGTCTAGGCATAACAAGAACCAGATTTAGATTTATTGGCTCATTATGTGAACACACAATGAATTTGGTTTTAATTCTGGTAGAAATTCAGGAGGGGGTTAGTGGAGGTGGGGGGGGGGGTTAGTGATTAGTGAATCACACTAATGTGTGATTGACCGTCCGTGTTGTCATTTGATCTACTTGTAAACAGCGTGTTTAAATGTTTTTAATTATTAGGTGCATTTAAAAAAACAATAATAATAATTAGGTTGCGGTAAAAAAACATATTAATAATTATAATATACATTATAATTGATTTAAGTTGATTATGTTAAAATGTTAATAGTATTTCTTTAAAAAAAAATATATATATATAACCTTTTTTTTTACAGAAAACTGCTTAATTAATTGTGTTTGTTTTTTTTTTTTCTTGTGTGTCTCCATCCTGCAACAGACTTGTGATCTGTTCAGGTGTCTATTGTATTCGTATATGTATGTGCTTTTCGGGCCCCTTGCTGCCGGGGGCCGCCGGGGGGGGGTCGGACATGTAATACACACACTCGAATCTTGATACATGATTATTTCTGTTACAGGTATCAAACGATACAGAGGACAATGGCTTCAGAGAGGAGGAGCGAGGATGGAGGAAGCCCTCGACCTGAGAGGACTAACAGTATAGAGACAGATTCTCCACCCCCGGCGAACGGTGAATGATTGTGCACACACACACACACACACACAAAATGTACTACCGTGTTTCCCCGATAGTAAGACACCCCGATTGTAAGACGTATAGGGGGTGTCAGCTAATATAAGCCGTACATATGTCTTACTTTCGGCGAAACACGGGGGTATTGCCGCCTCCCTCTCATCTAGCTGCGCCCCGCCTCCTTCCCACGTCCGCACCGTCCCCCTCTCCATACGTCGCCGTGTCTGCCACCTCCCTCTGATCTTAATGAGCGCCGCGTCCTGCCCACTTCCGCGCCGCCCCCCCTCCATACGTCACCGCGTCTGCCGCCTCCGTCTGATCCAAATGAAATACTGTTCAGGTTGTTAATAAATGTTAATTTTATGGTTTAAAAAAATAGACAATTTTTTTCCAATATAAGACATACCCCGAAAGTAAGACTTTTGGGGATAAATAGAAAGTAAGACACTGTCTTACTTTCAAGGAAACACGGTAGGATAGGGCTGCAAACCGCATTGCGCTCACTGCTGCCCCCTGGTGTGTGCTCACTAGTGTGTGTTTCACTGCATGGATTGTGTTCAAATCGGCCAAATATTATTACGCATGCACTCTACAGGTATATGTGATACATATTTATGTAGATATACAGTTTAATAAGACGTTTTTACTTTTGCATTATATTATTAGATGTAACTGTCGTGCTGGACCGAGCGTTTATACGTTAAAGCTGCATTTAAAAGATTCACAGATTGTGTAAGTGCTTCGTTCCTGGCAGAATTCTGATGTGTACAAATCCAGATAATCTGCAGAAGACAGTTGGAGGGGGGACGGGGGGGACGGGGGCGATCGATAGGCGCGTCCTGAGTCACTGCTGTGAGTGGGGTTAAAAGAGAAGAAAAGGGCATCCTGCACCAACAGCCAAGTGCAACAACAGCAAGAGAAGCTACTTAAGAAATCCAATAATAATGATGGATGGACGAGACGGGTCTGAGAAGCTGGTGTGGGCTGCACCAGGACTTTACTGGTCACGGACGACCATCTGATGTATAACGATGGTGGTCATAATGTTCTGCTCGTTCGGCCTTAATTCACACGAGGACATCGTAATGAAATAGTGAAAAGCACGCTGGCTGTGGTGAAACTCTCCGGCCGTCAACCACTACAGAAGAGTGACCACAGACAGCCAGGGACCAGCAACACTGACCAGCAACACTGACCGGAGACACACACACACACACACACACACACTTTCATGTTATATGTTGTCATTGGCATCCTTTACGTCCTGATAATGATGTCGGTTTAATTATCATGTCCTATTATGGTTGGTTGGATCCATCAACACTAATAAACGAAGTAACCAGGACAGAATGTTTCACCGCAAATAAACGCCGCGCTAAATAAATAAGAAACTAATTAGAGTCAACCGAAAGGAAAAAGAAAAAAAAACAGGAATGAAATGGTGACATCAAAGCAGCAAACGCTGATAATTAAGACGTCTCGATTTCTGAAGAATTGGAAGCCGTCGCCTCATCTGTACCGCATCCTGCATAACTGAAATACTACACACTGCACACAAGGTTGTGTGTCTTTTTATTCAACCACTGTATGAGCTAAAAGGCGGCACTAGTGGTCTAGGGTTTCCTCCGGGTGCTCCGGTTTCCTCCGACAGTCCAGAAACGGTCCATGAGTTTTTATTTTCATTTTGTGTGAATCGATTAAAACGCGTGTAATAACTGACAGTGTTAAACATTGTGCGACGTTAAAAGCTCAATAAATAAATAAATAAATAAACATAACGGCAACGTGTCAGAGAATCGATTCATTAAAATCACTAATATCACTGTCAAACGTCACTATAAAAGTATGTAAATGTTTTAGAGCGTAGATTAAAGGACAATATAAATAACAACACGTCTGATTATCTACAAGCTTAAATCCGGTACATGAACTGGTCTCACTGGTCTCACTGGTCTCACTGGCTGTCTGCTCAAGAGCTGCAGACAAAATCGCCGTTGAAGGCTGCAACGATGGACGAGAAGCGATGGAGTGAAACGGAGAGTAAAAAGGAAAAAGTGACACCACAAATGATTAAAAATTAACACAGAAATAAAACACGAGGAGACACAAAAATAAATCAAAATCAGGAGAAAAATTAGGAAACGAGACGAAATAAAAAGAAACAAGATGAGAGAAACTTTTCATGTGAAAGAATCACACAAAAACCAGAGCAAAAAAACAAACAAACAAAAACACAGAGAGAGCAGACGAGAAAAGATAAGAACAAAAGAAGAGATCAGAAAAGAAGTGAAAGAAAAAGATCAAAGCAAAAAGAAGAGAGAAGACAAAATTATTATATAAGAGATATAAGAAGTAAGCAGAGGAGAAAATAGAACCTCATGACGACAGGACAAGAATAAAAAAAGAACAAAAGACGAGAAGAATCGTGGAGAGAAGAGATGAGAAGTGAAAAGAACAGTTACCAGAAATGAAGAGAACACGAGAGAGACGTGAAGAGAACAAAAGTCAAGAGAAGCGAGGAGACGAGAAGCAGAAGAAGATGTGAGGAGAAGCCGTGTCATGATAAAGCCCGGGTAAATAAGAGGTCCGGGGTAAACCCTCGGGTACCTAAGTTGACGGTGAGTTTGACCTTCCCTCCGTCCAGCTCCAGGCGCAGCGTGTCGGCCGACTCGGACGAGGTCGTGGCCATGAGAAGTCCGAACGCTCGCTGAGACATGAAGCGCAGTGAGACGTCCTCGGCCTCCGTGTGGACAGAACGAGGTAGGACAACCTTCAGGAACATGCTGCCGTCATAACTTAGAACCGTGGATTCTGTAAGAGAACCGAGGAGTCTGAGGTGCTGAGGTTGTAACGTTCTAACAGACGAGGACCGGAACATGTGTGACCACAGTCCAGAGAGACACACAGACAGACAGATGATGGACTGATCGATAGACAGAGAGATTAATAAATGATCCGTCTGATATGTCTGTCAGTATATTTGTCGACATACTACATACGACAGGACAGACAGACTTATAGATGCCCGCCCAAGACATACACAAATCAAGCAGCTGCTTATCACCCTCCAGGCCACCAGGGGGCCCCCCAAGAGCACCAAGATATCATGATAAAATAACTAAAATACGAGTTTTGCTTTTATATTGCAGAGATTTAGATCCAATCAAAACGGAGGGCAAAATATTTGAACGTGTTCTAGATCGGATTCATATTTTCACTTTCAAAAATCTTTTATAATAATTAAATGTTCATTTCCTTGATGGTATCGTGTCATTATTTAAGTGCTGCATTTATTTATGTAGATAAAACTTAACATTTAGTTCCTGCTACATTTTGACGAGTCTGTTTAACTGCTGTAATAAGTGACTGTGATTATCACTTCACTCAATAAACGAGGCCCCCGCGGGCCCCGACTAATGTAACATCAGTCATGTGAATGTAAACAATAATCGATCATTTCTCTGCTCTTGCTCACTTCTTGCACTTGCACCAGCTGCCACCAGAGGGCAAAAACGAGCCAGAAATGCTTCCCAGACCATAAAGAAAGTGACTCTGTGTCCTGGTGAAAGATCCGGAGCTCCTAAAACCTCGAACCCTTACCGGTCTCACAGCCGGCTCCCAGGTACCCGGTCCCGGTGCAGTCGCAGACGTGACGGTTCCAGCCTTCGTGGCAGTGGCCGCCGTGCGCGCAGGGCTCGGTGCCGCAGCGGCGGTGCGTCTCGCGTGTGCAGGACACGCTGACCCCCGCCGCGCTCTGCAGCTCGGCCAGACGCCGCAGGTCCCGACTCCGACCGTCCACGAAGACGTCACGCATACAGCCCACGAAACCCAGGCGCAGAGACGCCGTCCAGACTTCAGGGGGCAGCGGCGGGGCCCTACCGTCCTCGGGAACACCGCCCAGGTAGATATCACTGTCCAGGTCCAGCACCTCGCTCCCTTCGTTGGTGGAGAAGGCGACGCTGCGACCATTCACAGAGATGGAGCCTGGAAAACCAGGGTTTATATTCACAATCTGGCAACACTGTACACACTGTGCACACAACGGAGGCTCAGTAACAATATATACAATTATATACAATTATATAATATAAATATATATACAATATATATTATAAAGCATATAAGTCACATTCCAAAGTACGTTTGCTGGATTTAATGGTTGTGAAGTGAATAAATTTTTCATAAAATTTTTATTAAATACTATTATGGGATGCTCTGATGACACGTTACACGTCTAACTACATGTGTAAATCCATTAATACTAGAAATTAGTTAGATTTAGACGCACAGCGCCCCCTAATGTTAGACGGAAGCACCTCTCCACATGATGTGCTCATACGTCAGGACACGTACAGCGTGACATTGACTAGATCTGATTTATTCTCTTATTTCTTTTATTAATAGAGAACGAATTATATAGTTAGTTATTTATAAAGTTAATTATTATAGAGTTATTATATAGTCCTCTCTCCATCACTGACTTACATGTGATTTATTATTTATTTATTTATTTATTATGATTATTATTTTCATGTGTCTCTTCATCCAGTTACTAATATAAACACCTTTATTTCTTTATTTCTGGTTTATTTCTTTCAGCTGTTTTTCTTCCTCTCAGCACCTGCAGCACCACCACGAGAGCCGAGAATGTTCCAGCACTATTTTCCAGAACATTCACTATTACTCATGTGACAGCTGAGTTATAAAAAGCATTTTCCCCGACCGTAGTACCGTATCTCACCCCTATGTGGAAAATTACTTGATTTATTTTGCACTATATTAGATTTGCTTTACAAAAAGAAAAACGGGCGAGACAGGGGCACAGACGTCGGGGGGGGGGGGGGGGGG
>JAOTRQ010100914.1:0-10207 GCA_028565875.1 Hoplisoma paleatum | reverse complement strand
TGTGTGTGTGTGTGTGTGTGTGTGTGTGTGTGTGTGTGTGTGTGTGTGTGTGTGTGTGTGTGTGTGTGTGTAAAGAGTACTTTGAGTAAAGTTACTTTATTATCAAGTTTATTTTGATTGTAATGAAGTTTGATTTATTTTTCTACTAGTTTATACTTCTGGTGAGAGGATTTGTGATCACACACAGACACAGACACACACACACAGACACACACACACACACACACACACACACACACACACACACAGTAAAACAGTGGTGTGGAACAAATGTAGAAATGTCATGTGTGATATGTACACGGTGTTTCTGCACATCGGTTGTTATTTACTCAGAGTTCTGGAGATCTTTTTACTGGGATGACGTCAGTATTATTTGTATTAAAGTGAATATTTTCGTTTGTGTTTTCAATTTCTGTCTTAATGAGATTAAATGTTCAGTGTCCTTTTATATCAAATAAAATTTAGCCAATATAAAGCCTGAATGAAAGAATGATTTTTTCGTTTTTTAAACAGCTATAGATATTAAAACAGTGTTTAGAGATTATAAATGTAGAAATGTATTTAGAATACTTTCACCATCGTGCTTGCTTTATTTATTTATTTTTATTTTTACACACTAAGGAAATATACATTTAACCAAGTCCGTGCAGTGAAGCGCGCACATACACAATAGTGAACACACACTATTAAATCTGTCTTCATACTTTGTTACTTAAACATTGAATAGTAAACCGCTTTCTAGAGAAATCATAAAATAAAATGAATCATAATTTTAGAGTAACGGGTCGAGCAGTCGGTTTAGTTTTAGTCTTTCACGTGTGAACGTAACACAAACGGAACGAGTAAACAGATTCAAGCCTCTTTATAATAAGTGTCCAGTGTTATAAATGTCCACTGAAGATGGACTCTGTTACCAAATTTAATTAATTAATTAATTTAATATAATATTAGATATAACTGTCTTAACTGGATTAAAACCTAAATATTGCAATTATTATGAAAGTGTGTGTGTGTGTGAGAGAGAGAGAGAGAGAGAGAGAGAGAGAGAGAAAGAGAGAGTTAGCATCCATATTGCCCACAGATGTTGGGAGGAATGTTGCTGTGCTCTGATGTCACTTCCTCTTAACATAGCTCGACTTGAGTTATGGCAGGAAGTTTTGGATTTTCATTTTCTTGTTCTATATAAACAAAGAACAAACTCCCCCCCCCCCAATCAGTTTAGAAAACTACGAGGAAATGTCATGAGAAGATTCGGGAGAACAAATAAATCAAATAATTTTACTCCTCACAGTGTGTGATGCTTAGAAAGATCATTTACATTCTTATGTGTGTGTATAATTAATTACATATAAATATAAAGTTCTTACATGAGAAAACGCAGTAGCATTGCATTCGAGTTTACTTACATATGTAAGTTCTAATATAAATGTACTTACACTGAGTACGACTGTAATTACATTTAAATCTAAAGGCTTTATGTGAATATACATACGAGTATAACATTTGATTATACTTACACATGTAGTTATATTTTGATATTAGTATAAATATAAATTACACAGTAAGTACACAGTACTTATATATGAGTATATTTACATTTGAGTAAGCATAGAGTATTTACAGGGCCCGCACACATATTAATGTGTTTAGGTATCACAGGATATGAAAAGTACATTTCTACACTTGTGTAATCCATTTGAAGACTATTATTTTAGCACTTGTGTTAAGATCTTGTGTGTTTGTTAGACCGCAGGACAAACGGACAAGGACAAACTGGACGACCTTGAAAAAAGCATGACTACATGTGAACGGGTGTTTAGAAGCGGTTTTGTGGGTGTAAATGTATCAGGTGATTTGTCTGAATTGAAGCCATATTATTGTTTCCGCTCGATGCCCGGACGTTACATTATATACAATTAATGTTTTTTAATAATTCAAAATAAATTAAGCTTAAGAGTGTCCACGTAAAATATTAAAGATTATTTAAAAACATTGACTGTTCTTTTATTTCTGACCAGCAGGTGGCAGCAGAGACCAGCCTATTTCTCACACGTCATCATAAACATATAAACAGAATATTTGCTAGCAGCTAATGTTGCTGTTACAAAAAAATATTCTCTTTTATTTTAAAATCTCTTAAATTATTTTTAATCATGACGAGTGTGCATTAAGTACTTTATACATATAATTGTACTAAATACTGTCAAAACACGATATATCGCCAAAAGTATTCACTCACCTGCCTTGACTCACATATGAGTTTAAGTCACGTCCCGTCTTTAATCTAGAACGTTTAATATAACGAGGGTTCCACCATTTACACTCTAGAACAGCTTCAACTCTCCTGCTGACGTTTTTCCACCAACTTTAGGAGTGTGTTTATGGGGATTCTTGACCGTTCTTACCACCAGAAGTGCATTTGTGATGTCACAATACTGATCTTGGTTACGAGATGATTTTCGGCTCTCGGTCTCCGTTCCAATTCATCCCAAGAGTGTTTTTATCAGGGGGGTCGAAGGTTCGGGACTTTATGTCTCTATGGACGCTGCTTTGTCATGTTGGAAGAAGATGGGGCTCCAAACTGTTCTCTCAAAGCTGTAAAAACAATCTGCATAGAGAGGTGCTTCCATCCATCCACCCAACCAATCATCCATCCATCCTTCCATCCAGACCACCGATTCATCCATCCACCCAACCGACCATCCATCCAACCGACCATCCATCCACACAGCCATCCATCCACCGATTCATCTATCCACCCAACCATCCATCCATCCAACCGACCATCCATCCACTCATCCATCCATCCACCGATTCATCTATCCACCCACCCAACCATCCATCCATCCATCCACGGATCCATTCATTCACCCTACCGACCGTCCATCCAACCGACCATCCATTCACACATCCATCCACCCACCCACCTATCCACCCACCCATCCAACCACCCATCCATCCAACACATGAATGTTCTGTTGCTCTGCCCAGAGTTTCATCTTCTGCTCTCCTCAGTTCTTATATCACTCGACATTATGTTCCAGAACAGGTGATGACCAAGTGGTGAGTAAAAGCAAATTAATTCACACACACACACACACACACACACACACACACACACACACACACACACACACACACACACACACACACACACACTGACCATGGCCATGGTATGATGGCGTGTGATGGCTGGTCGGGTTCTTTTAGGTTCAGATGGTGTTAATTATGTAGTTCAGCTCCCACTGGGAATTGTGCCGAAAAATCATAGGCTCCAGGGTACATGTGAGTGTTTGTGTCTCTGTATTGCCTTTGTGTGTATCCGTGTATGTGTGTGTGTGTGTCTATGCGTGTGTCCTTGTTTCACTGAAACCGAGAGCCTGAACACGGCAGTTTGAAATACATTTATAATTAACAAGATAAAAATGATTAATTAGTTAAGAATTTCTACTGCGAGCATTACACACGTAATTTGGACCGTCAGACCACGTCTAATGAGGGGATTCGACATTTTACACGCAGCCATGCTGCCCGGGACAGGAAACGGTTCATCACGCTCATTAACCTGGAGCCGCTCGGCCGGACGATCACAGAACGATCACAAATCACAGCGCACATATACCGGGAGCCACAAAGAAATGTGACTGCACAGTGCACAGATGTTTGGGGTAAAGCACAACATAACTGGACAGTAAAGCACTCGTGCACAAAAGGAGCTGACTCCATTCAGGGCTGTTGTTGCTAAAGCTTATACCATCTTTTCAATAGTCGGATGGCACATGGTAATGCCCTGGATGAGGTGCCGGTCCAATGCAGGACACACACACACACACACACACACAGAGCATTCATACATAGTCAGAAAAGCAAACACAAAGAATAGTGGTGGTGCTAGAACCTATTCCAATTTTTCAATAAGCGGGCAGACACATACACTCACACTCATACATAAACACACCCATTCATACATGCACTCTGTCACCTATAGGGCAATTCAATGTCTCCAATTAACCTTGGTTGTGGTAGGAAACCAGAGCCCCCGGAGGAAACCCGGAGCGAAATGCACACTTGTTTTATCAGGAGGGTGAAAATGAATGAACAAATTGCAATGCTGCCTGGACAAAAATGTAATGTGGCATCATTATGGCCAATCCATACAATGTGTGTGTGTGTGTGTGTGTGTGTGTGTGTGTGTTCTTGAGCTTTCTATTTTTTCTTAGCTGAAGCTCTTCACTGGCGTGTAGGTGTGCGGTTCCAAAACAAAAAAAGCTTCGAGTACTTGATCTTTTTAGTCCTGGATTTAAATCTCAGAAGTTCCGTAGGTTCCTAGTGACAGTGTCTGTGTTACCTGAGTGTATCTCAGCTGCCAAGCACTGACTCTCAGGAGGAATTACACACACGCATACACACACACACACACAAACACAAAAAAAGACCTGATGCAGCTTAATGAGATTACCTACAACACCCCACCCTAACCTTCTCTACCCCACCAGCTACTGCAGCATGATGAGCATAAACATTTAGGTCAGAAGAGCGAGAGAAGGATTCGTCATTCATCCAAATGAAAAAGGAATTTCACTGTGAGTAAGTGTGTGTTTTTATCTTCTCACACGGTTGTGTGTGTGTGTGTGTGTGTGTGTGTGTGTATGATTCCCTATTCAACCAATCACTGCTGTGTGTTGCTGAAGCTTGCTTTGTTTTTTGCCAGTCACGGCTCTAGTTTTGTGCATTTTTGGGTTTAAATGTTATGCAAGATGCGTACGAGCCGTAATGGCTTAGTGGTTAAGGTACTTGGCAAGAGACCAAAAGGTCATCAGTTCAAGCCCCGTCCCCACCACGTTGCCAGTGTTGGCTCCCTTGACACTGGTTCCATTGTAATTATTAGCCACTTTGAATAAAGAGAACCACAATTTCAGTATTTCCAAACAACCTGATTGCATGTTGAGGAAACCCACACAGACATGGGGAGAACCTGCAAACTCCACACAGAATGCCTTGAGAACCAAACTTGAGACTTTTTGCCATAAGGTGACCACTAAGCCCCCGTTTGCCCTTGTTAATGATTATTTTTATCTAAGACGTTTCTTGTCGCTCTGGTGTTTTGTTACCTGTATATATTCCTCCTACCAGCCCGCCATGTTGCCTGATGTCATTTCCTGTACCCAGGTAGATCTAGGGTAGTCAGCCTGAATCGGAAGCGAACCACGGCGAGAGCAGCACAGCCGAACATCGTAACCTAACAATCACGTCTATTTTTGTAGAGCAGCAGCTCGTCTTTTCCTTCCCGCGCCGCTCGGAGGCCGACCCGCCGCTGGTCACCGCGGCAACTGAGTGATGTTATGGGAATTTGGGTCGGCGCTGCTATGTGACTCAGACAAGATAATTACCGAGCAGGCTCAAAAAAATAATAAAAACAATCGACCAATCGAAACCTGACAAACGATCCCCCCTCTGTCAACAATTTTCTTCATGAGATGAAATTTTCTTTCTCATTGTTCACCATTATGTTGTGTGTGTGTGTGTGTGTGTGTGTGTGTGTGTAAATGTGTGTGTATATATGAGATATGTAATAACAGGATGAAATGCCGGATACTGTGGTGGTCATTTCGGGTGTGGGGGGGGGGGAGATAACTGGGGAATTTCACACCCCAGTTATTCAGGTCGACCTGGTCGATGTTGAGCATTTTGTGTGTAGCATCAGAAATGGATTTATTTATATATATTTTCACAATTTTACTGATAGAAACCTGTCTATCTGAAATCTGAGTTGTATAAAACATGGCATTATGTTAAATAGTGGCATCTCTTCTTCCCCCAATGATCCGAAATCTGGACGTCATTCTCGCTTCAACTCTCTTGTTTACTGCTCATATTAACTCAATTGTTTAAAAAAATATTTGCCTTACACAACTGGTGTTATACAACCTACGATTTGCGCTCGCTTTCTTTGTATTCGGTCCGGAACTGTATTTCATTTTGAATAAAATCATCTACAAACTGTGACTGCAAGACCCGCCGTCAGAGTTCTGAGATGTTCAGCATTCAGCAGTGATTCTTCCCCACAGAGACTCACAACTCTGCTGAAACCCGGTACAAAAGAACAAAAGCTTTTTTTAAATAGTGTTTCTTGTTCTTAGTGAGTGCAGGATTACTTTGTAAAAAATATGTATGAACAGGGGATGAAGGGCTGCAGTGCTTGGTTAAAGATAATAATAATATAATAATAATAATAATAATAATAATAATAATAATATAATAATAATAATAATAATAATAATATAATAATAATAATAATAATAATAATAATAATAATAATAATAATAATAATAAAATCATATGCTTTTATTCGTCAGTACACGTATACAGATGTACATTACAATTAAATTATTTCTCTTATATCCTCACTTATGGAACATATAGATGTTGGGATCTGGATGTCGAGGTCCGGTTATAAGATCAATTACGGTACGACGCCCCCTGGTGCTGACTGGGTTAAGGACCCACTCAAGAACCCAACAGAGCCTGTGCATGAAAGCCTGGAATTAAACCTCCTTTGTTCTGATTGACAGTCCAACACGCTACACTATCCCTAATTATCCCTACACTAAAGCACCTAAACAGGTCTGCAAATCTGCTTCAGTGTACAAAAATAAACATCGCCTCAGCCAGGAATCGAACCCAGGACTTCAGAATCTCGACACATTCTGTGTGTTGTGTTCATTCACTGGATCTGCTGAGTTATGACATCGTTATGACATCGTTAAGAGTCGTAAAAATTAGAAATGTTACGGTTTGTTTACGGATCTCGAGCCAGCCAAGCTATCCACCGGTTTGTGTTTATATCATTAATTTTTATGCTTTCATTTGTTTATCTTTAGTCGCTACTAATAAACAATGTCATTAACGTCGCATCTGCGTCCTGATTTGCCGATAGCCTATATTAACCAGTCGGAAGTCCCGCCCCCTTCCTTTGATGTCTGTATAACGGCGTGGGTTTAGTGTGCGTCATCTCCATCGTCTAACTTTTGCTATTTTGGCCATCTAAAGTGCTTAATCTGGGTTCTTTCAGAGCACTACACCATGCCTGAAGTGTGTAAGTGTGCGTTTTGTGATGCACGTTAAGGCTTTGAAGTCTTTAGAGCTGCGACCAGCTTGAAATGCAGGTAAACGAAGCTTTAAATAAATAACAACAACAACAGCATCATGAAACAGCTGAAATAGTGAAATTAAAGTCGCTGTAAGTAAATGTAACCATGTCAACAGCGATGTGGTCCTTATGAGGTTGTGGGAGTTTCGCTGGCTGAACATGAAAAGAACACCCCCCCCCCCCATAAATGATGGATGCTTGGTGTTGGAAGAGATGAACTGCTTATAACTTCACTTCCCAGCTGATTTAATGATGTAGGCCAGTTACAATTATAGACGCAGGCGGGACCGTCGTGTAGAACGTTCACTCGCTCTTAAAGTGATGGAATCGAATTTAGCATGGGCGCTCCACTCCTCTAGAAGCGAAGAGAGATCTTGGGAGGGTTTAGCCGAGCCATGTACATATACAGCCATAGACTAGAAGCGATTTTCGTTTAGAAAGGGAAAACGTTAAAAAAAACGCATTTGGGTGGATGCTAGCTCGATTCTTGGACCACAGTCTTAATGATGAAGTGATTAGCATTAGTGAGTCGGCGTTTGTGTACAACCGGGGTCGTCCAATCTCTTTAGAAAGACGTCCAGATCTGGTGAGAGACGTAGATTTAGCCTGACATTCGTTGCATCGTTGAGATTAACCCTGAAACACTGACGGTAAAACTATTATTTAACACCATCGCTAATGTTGGGTTTATTTTACCCTCGGTATCGGGGTAAAATTCCACCCATAAAATATGTTCCTCTCAATCACTAACGACAGATGAAAATCACTTGAATGCAAGCCTTCTGAAAAAAAGAACATTGTGATGTCATTAATGACATCACAGATCGTCCTGAAGCTCCACAAAGTCCCACAATGTAACTCAGACACTAGCAACACACTGAAAACAATTCCTAATCCTTATTTATATCATTTTTTTATTGGTTTTAGTTTATTATTATTTACTATTACAATTAATGTTTTATTGTTTTACCTGTAAAGTGTCCTTGTGTGTCATGAAAGACGCTCGTAAATAAAATTCTATTATTATTGTTATTATTATAGAATTACGCTTCATGTTAATTCTAAAATAACTGGAACGCTTTCGTTTGAAGGTTTCCGACGTCATCGGTGACGAAGCCTCGATCCGCTCCTTACAAAAGACTTTCCTGGAACTCTCCACATACGATCGAAATAAATGTAGTTGTGTGTTGAGATCAGTCTGGAGCTTTTTGTGACGGTGCATCGCTCGAGCCGAGTGCTGAACAATGGACTAAAGAAAAAAAGACACAAGACACAATGGTGACGAAGACGAGAAGCCGAGTCACCGAATACGTCTTTAAATCAGCCAGGTGTTGATTTGTGGTGCTTTTTGTCTACGAATGTACGTCTGTAAGAACAGCACGGATGCTTCGGTTGTGCGATGGTTGTTGTTTTTCGTGCAGGTTTGGTAAAAGTTTGGTAAAATAAAAAGGACATTTAATTTGATAGAAAAGAGAGCTGGAGAATTGTGGGAAGTCTTAATCAAACCCTACGTGTTGGGTGTAAAACATTCTGCTTAATTTTACATGCATGTCCATCTGGATGCACTGTCGCAATGCATTCTGGGACATACGTATATTATCAACAGCGTGATCCGATCCAAGGCGAATCTGATTGTACTATTATTTTGATATTTTTTTATATTAAGATGCTGAAAGATGATTAGTGTTTCAAAGAAATTTTTCCGCTAGCACTTCAGCACCGAGAATCAACACCATCGTTTGCCTTGTCTTGTTCAGCGTCAAGATCTTATACACGGCAAAGTAATTCACCGCCAGAACACTAGAGGGCATCGAGTTCCTCAGGGTTCAATGTGGTTTGCGTTTGTGTTTACACTCCAGCCAGAACGTCAATGGTTGTAGATTTTAACCGATCGATATCCGAGATTAAACGAAACATCGTAAACATCCAGGCACCGACATAACCAGGGAGAGACGACTTCTACTACAAGCGTGCACACTATTGTTAATAAAGAAATCTGGCGGTGCAAAAGAAAAAATCAGTGCTTTATACGAATGAACTCTGGGCTCGATCCTGACCCATTCTGATTCGTAACACCCTCACAGACTCTCCTGCACTGACCGGGTCTGACCGGGGCTGAAAGTGACCTCCTAACTCTGGTAATTCCAGACTCGCTGATGTCTGCCACATGCTGTCGCCGGACGTTTCAGGGGGTGAGGGGGACGACGACGAGACTCAGACGTTTAGTGCACCAGACGAGGTAGAGGACTCGTAATCTCACACCTATTGTACGGCCTGTCCACTTCACCCTCGCCCACTTCTCCTTCCTAACACACTAAATTGGACCGTGAAGGTCTGCCGTTTGTCCGCCGCGGCTTTTTAGCTTCGTCTTCTGGCTCACTAGGTCCGAGTTTCTCTCTTTCTTGATCGTCTTCTTCTTCGGGATTGTCATGTTTACCAGGTAAGAAAGTGAATGCTTTAAATGCACCGAAACGTCTTTTTGCATTAAAAAACAACAACAAACGTTTTTAAAAATGTTTTCTTTCAGTAAAAATTAAGATTCATTTTTTTGCTTGTTTGTTATTTACCAGCGCTTCATCCTTTACCGTATCCGCGCACCCCGAACAATAACATTTACATTCTCAACCTTTAGCAGGACGACTTTAACTGAAACCGTTTACATTACACTGACAGTCGGAGCAATCGGGGTGAAGGGCGTCGCTCACGGATGCGACTGCAGCGACCTGGCAGTGGTGAAGTTCGACCCAACATTCTTTTGTAGTAGTACTAATCCTGTACCCTAAACCGGGTACTCCGGTCTCCACCTACAGTCCAAAAAAAGGAATGCACTAGATTTGATCGGAGATGCGGAATCGTCCTGCAGATACACAAGATCTTGGTAGTGCTAAGGATTCGAGAAAGACCTGGCAACCTACTCCGTAAAAGCGCTCGCTAAGGAACTCATTGGGCATTGGTAGCGATCCGGAGAGCCACCGAGAGTCGGATACACACACACACACACACACACACACACACACACACACACACACACACACACACACACACACACACACACAC
>JAOTRQ010100903.1:0-10207 GCA_028565875.1 Hoplisoma paleatum | reverse complement strand
TTTTATATCATAAAAGAAAAACCATTTTAAACATCAAACTGTAATTACATTTGCAAACAAGATCAAAGCAACTGCAGTGTTGATTTGGCCCTTGGTAAAAATGAGTTTGACCCTGAATTACAGCATGTTATTGTAGTTTTAATAATTACTTTTAATTGCTCCTAATGCTTTTGCTTTACCAAGGACTATTGACTGGCCTTAATCAACTTGGATATGCACTGGTGATTACAACTTAAAAGACTATAGAGCACCAAACATAACAATAATTGATTCCATTCCTCTGACGTGCAGAACACATGTTAGCTTGATTTACAGCGGGAACATTGCGCTTTCTTGCTTAGGTGAGCAGATTAAGGAAATAAAGAAGAAATAGAGAGAGTAGCTTGGACATGTTAGCTGTCAGGCTGTAATTAGGTTGGAGGTAAAGATAATGTCATTTGTTACTCTGTTGGGGTTGAATCTGCTGAACTCTCTGCTTGGGAGGCCACCAGTAGAGAATAGGTGGTAGGACTTGAAGCAGTAATACTTTGATCAATAATCCATTACAAGAAGCCCCAAGCTACCACTGCCCTATTGCCTTCTGGCTTCGTACGTGTATGGTTCATTGTATGTAGCACTGTTGCATCACAGCCAGAAGGTCCTGGCCTTTCCTGGTTGAAAATATCCCGATAAAAGCATTGCACTGCTTGTTGTACTATGTATGACTATATACATGACAAATAAATATTGATTTGATCCCAATGCAAAGTCTTTTCTGTTTCCCAAAATCCAAAAAGATGTAGCCGGGTAAATCTGAGACACTGAATTGTCTTTTAGGTGAATGGTTTAAGGTTTGTATGGGTATAAGTTTGTGTGTGTGTGTGTGTGTGTGTATGCCAAGTGATCGATGGGCTTTGATTCAAGAGATTACTGACTGGATAAGAGTATAAGACAGTGGGTGGGCGAGTAAGTCCTCATTAGGTAATTATGCTATGTCAATTTACACGTTCAATGGTTTATACTTAGTCAATATACTCTAGTCTCTGGCTTTTTTATCATCTATATGTCCTTGAACTGTAATTATTCATTACAGTAGCGTTGCATTTTATTTGCAAACCTACATTTACATAATTGATAGACACTTTTATCAAAAACAACATACAAATCTCACTAAACCAGGTTGCACAATTGATGCACGTGCAGTAATTGTTTCTTTAGTGTTTTACATTAGATATGATCTTGCCCTGATTTAACATCTTTCACACATCTGTCGTATTTTTGAGAGTCACACCTGCCACCCGTGTGAGTTTTAGCTGTTACACTGTCACCAGCTAGATCTAGCACATATGGTTTCCTGCAGTTATAATCTGCAAAAGTAAAATATTGCATCACAACACTTTCTATATCCTTTTTATTGTATGTTGGTCAACATAACAGTCACATAGAGTTAGATTTAGTAAATCCCAAACGTTATGGATGATTCTTGGTTGATAATTACAATCTTCAACCACAGTGATCACACATTTCATAACGTGATTAAAAACAAGTGTCACAAGAACTGTGGCTGCTGATCTGAGAATAGGAACGTGCTTTTACATGTGATGATTGGTTTTGTAGACGTCCCTAGGAACTCTAAGAAGGATGTGTTCAATTATCTGGACTGTGCTGTGTGAATTGATTCGTACCCACTATAAAGGCATTACCCAGATGCCGAAAACAAGTTAATGATTCATTATGCAAGATGTAGAGGATTTATTAAAGATATTTATTTCCCCAAGAATATCTGGTAGAATGCTGAGCAATAATCCATAATTAACACATTCTCATAACCTTATTGGAGTGACTGGCCATGAGGAGTTAAGCAAAATAATATGGAAAATATTGTCTTTAGTTTGGTTATAGATTGTCGTTGGAAATCACGGTGTAAGCAACAGAAGGGGATTGATAGTGGTGATGTTTTCTTAGCTTGCACCAATTCACCAGCTTGGGGTTATCCATGCTTGCAGCATAACCCTATTTGCACAGGAAAGTAGTCTCAAACATGAAAAAACACAAGTTTAAACACTCTGCAGCTGTGAATGATGGATCGGGGCTCTTTTTTGAAGATGATGTTGGAAATCACTCCAGTACTGATAGGTACATAATATTTATTTTTTAACAACACAACGTCAAATGTATAAAAGCCAGGTCCTGTTACTTTGGAAACAAAGGGAGATTAAAGGCTTTGAATATTGTCGTCTTAAATTGTTAACAAAAACCAATACTATCTACAACAACGAACGTGTAGCTTCAGGCAGTATCGTTCTCAGCGAAACGGGTGTGTTGTTGGACTAGTATGTAAGATGCTAAAAGGCTTCTGAGATGAGGCCAGGCTTCAGCCTTTCTTTGCTACACTGCTGTTTTAATAATTAATGCTAGGGCTCAATGTCTGAAACTATAACCATGCTCAAGGGCAACGGCATAACCACATTTTCCCTATCAGAATGTGATGAAGAAAACAAAACGTTTCATAAAAACGAGGAAAAATCTTTTCACATTGATGTCTGGACCTCATCGTTTCAAAACTTGTACCCAATCCTTTGTGAGAGAGTAAAAATGAGTGAGTTATTGAGTGAGTGTTCTAATTTGCACGGCCCGGCTTAACAAAGAGACAGTGCTAGCTCAATAGTTTAGATGATGGAACAGTAGTTGTGAAGTCTGTAATTTAAGCTCCACACCAGTTGCCCACTTAAGCGTGACTCTTCACCTTCTAAAGCTTGGAGAAAATCATCTGCTAATGAAGTAAATCTATTCTTGTGTTCCTGGCCTGTTAAAACCAGTCTGGTCCTGATTCTGAGATATCAGGATTCAGGAACGATATTTAAGACTTAGATGTAGAAACTAAGTATTTATGTATTGAGACATGCATTCTGAAAAATATACATATATATTAATATATACACAGCTATGTGCTGTATTATTATGTAGTATTTTAAGTATTATTAAAGCAAATAAGATTAAACTGATCATTTATTGTTCCACTGCTTAATGAATTATTGAGATTATTTAAGGATGTTAAATCTAAATAATGTCTTAAATTTAGTTTTTATTCATGGATGATTAAATGTAGATTAATGGATAAAGTGGTAATAAGTAAAATGTTCAAAAATCAAATCAGCAACACAGTAAAATCTATTTCAGAAAAGGTCTAAAATATGTTTTTTAGTTTAATTGGCAAAATAGAAATTCTTTTTAAAATTGTAAACACAAAATGTGTAAGTCGATTGGTTTAAGGACAGTGAAATAGCTTCTAGGCATTTTAGGGCTTGAATGATTTGTTATATTTGTGCATGCTAACACTTCTGTGACTGTTTGTCTAAACAAATTAATTTACAGTAAGTTTTTAAACGTGCAGAAACGCAAGGATCTATTGTCAAAGTTAGAGTTCAAACTGTATTGATCTTGGAAAGATCTAAACTGCAATGTTAGTACTGACATTTCCCAAAAAACTGACACTGCTCAAACATGGTTGTTGTTGTTCTTTGCTTTATTTTTATGATTTAGTGTTTTTATTTTAGAATTTTATTTTGATTCTTTTACTCGTGAACTTCACAGTCAGACACTTCATATAGAGCTCCAATTTATTTCATTGACACATGGTGCTTTATATCTTTTAATTCTTCGTTGAGAGGTTAGTGGTGTTACAAGTATTTTCAGATTTATGTCTTCCTACATGAACATTATGATGTAATGATAGATCCAGGCTGTGATATTACTATCTGATTTCTAACACAAATCACTTTAGTGAAGTTGGAATGTTTTTATAAGTTTTCTTCTTGGCTGAAGAGTATTTGCTATTAATTCCTTCTGGAGGAAATAATTCAAATGATACCAACAAGATCTGCATTGGGTAATCTATGGAAACGTATAGCATACAGATCAGTCAATTACATTATTATTATACATTATTATTTTTATCATTGCTTTTTTACTGACTGAATTGTTGTAGAAAAAAGACAAGTGCAAATGTTTTACCACAACACAGAAAACACTTCCATTTATTTTCTTATCCATGTATTGTTAAATTCATATCCCACCTGTATAATGACTTAATAGTTAATTAAGAGCCATAAAGCTATAATAACTAGAAAAAGTGAGACCATCTTACCCTCAGGGCTCGTCACTGGCCCCCATCTGTGAAGTAAGGTGTCTGCTGCCCTACTGCCTGTTTCTTTGGCCAGTAATGAAGAGACAACGTCCTTAAACAGTGAACACATCACTACAGCCGCGTAGCTGGCTAGAGAGAAATGACAGAAACAAAATCGCTCAGGGGAGGAGATCATGTAAAGAGCTGGAGGAGGGATCTAAAGCAGGGAGGAGAACAAAAAGGGTTAAAATGTGTGTCAAAACAGAGGATGGGAAAAGACAACATTATATACACCAGTGCCATAATAATTATAAAGGTGTCTCTTCTTATAAAAGTTTACTCCGGGTACTCCGGTTTTTCTTCCACAGTCCTGAAACATGCAGCTTGAAGAGACCAATTGAAGAGACCAAATTGTCCATGACTGTTTGATGTGTATAGTTTCAAACTTGTGTGATGAATAAATGACCATCATTGATATGACCTAGGATTTAAAATACGACATTAAAATGTTTAATAAATAAAACAATAACAGTGTTTGAAAACCACTGCAAACCTATTCACTGCATTATTCACGTAATTATTCACTGCAACATTCACTGCATTATTCACGGCATTATTCACTGCAACATTCACTGCATTATTCACTGCATTATTCACTGCAATATTCACTGCAATATTCACTGCATTATTCACTGCATTATTCACTGCATTATTCACTGCAACATTCACTGCATTATTCACTGCATTATTCACTGCATTATTCACTGCAACATTCACTGCATTATTCACTGCAACACTATTCACTGCATTATTCACGGTATTATTCACTGCATTATTCACTGCATTACTCAGTGCATTATTCATTGCATTATTCACTGCAACATTCACTGCATTATCCGATGCATTATTCACGGCATTATTCACTGCAACATTCACTGCATTAGTCACGGCATTATTCACTGCATTATTCACTGCAACATTCACTGCATTATTCACGGTATTATTCACTGCATTACTCAGTGCATTATTCATTGCATTATTCACTGCAACATTCACTGCATGATCCGATGCATTATTTACTGCAACATTCACTGCATTATTCACGGTATTATTCACTGCATTACTCAGTGCATTGTTCACTGCATTATTCACTGCATTATTCACGGCATTATTCACTGCATTATTCACGGCATTATTCACGGCATTATTCACTGCAACATTTACTGCATTATTCACTGCAGCACTATTCACTGCATTATTCACTGCAACACTATTCACTGCATTATTCACTGCATTATTCACTGCAACATTCACTGCATTATTCACTGCATTATTCTCGGCATTATTCACTGCATTATTCACGGTATTATTCACTGCAACACTATTCACTGCATTATTCACTGCAACACTATTCACTGCATTATTCTCTGCATTATTCACGGTATTATTCACTGCTATATTCACTGCATTACTCAGTGCATTATTCATTACATCATTCACTGCAACATTCACTGCATTATCCGATGCATTATTTACTGCAACATTTACTGCATTATTCACTGCATTATTTACTGCAACATTCACTGCATTATTCACTGCAACATTCACTGCATTATTCACTGCATTACTCACTGCATTATTCAAAGCAAAATTCACTGCAACATTCATTGCATTATTCACTGCATTATTCACTGCATTATTCACTGCAGCATTCACTGCATTATTCACTGCATTATTCACGGCATTATTCACCGCATTATTTACTGCAACATTCACTGCAACTCTCTCATGGCTTGAGATCCACTTGTTCAGTAGAAGGTGATGCCAGTTCTCTATGAACCTGCTCACGTTTTCATCTTCTCACACCCAGACGAGGGGAGGAGATAGACTGAGATTATATTCCAATAAAAAATTATATTGCCTTCTTTATCTTCCCCGATTCAGTAAAATAATTAATGAAATAAAGCAGTAAATGCAATCACGTTTACATGACATTAGTGATGTACAGAATGTAATTATGTATGTATTGATTATGATTTTAATGCAGAAATGCAAGTTACACATTACACAAAGTTCATCACGTCACAAGTGCAATGCCGATCAATGGACAGTGGACAATTTGATCCTCGGCTTTTGAACTTGCTGATAACACTAAGTGTGCATTATTTCATTTTGAAGTGTTTATTTATATGACCACAATACTGACCACACTGTGTAATGGTCCATCTTAGTCGAAGTCGCTACTGTAAATGTTTAAGGTAAATACTCACTTAAATTACTTGTTTTGCACAATTAATGTATTTACATGCAACTCTATACTGTAGTCAAGCCCCCGTTACAATTTGAATGATTTGTAATTAGCTCACATCATACTGGTGTCATTTTAACTATTGTTTAACCTTACAGGGAAACAATTATATAAGTGGCCGAGCTTTCATGAGTATAAGCATTTACCAGAGCCGGTTGGGGATTCGATAAATAACTCACTGTAAGCAGTCGTGGGAATATAAAAGGTCTCACAAATTCTGCTTGATCCAACAAGGCCTAGCTATAATAATCATTTTCCTTATTTGAGATGTATTTTTTCCTACTTGTGAATGTAATAAAGCTGAATCATATCTGCACATATCAAGGCAGCATAAAAAAACCCACTCAACAATGCTAAACATGCAAAATCCAAACAGTTTAGACTCCAAACAAAATAGTCCCATGGACAATCTGGACTTTTAAACAAAGATAACTTTCTTGATTTGACATATCGTCAAGCAATGAAAACATTATTGTGCTCAATTTATTTATGTATTAGCATGACTTTATTTTCCTCTGCTCAAAATCAGTCCCAGCTTTGGCTATGCCCACGTTTCCAAATGTGTCTTATTTATATTGTTACGGTCAAAGGTTTCAAAAATTTTGCTGCTAAAGCATGAGATGATGCCCTAGATCCAAAAGAGTGGAAAATGAACCTAAGTAAATAACTAAAGGACAAAATGTGAGGGATTTACAGGAATGAATAACTTTTTACTGTTGTGACGTTTGATGGTTTCCATGACAACGATGCTGCAGCACTAAATGCTTTAATGCTGATATTGCCAGTCATAATAATCTGATAGTTCTAATGAGTATATTTATTTATACACAATTTGTTTTGTATTTGTTTTGCGTCTGTAATACCTTTTAAAATACAACAGTAGAAAGATTGATGCTCTCTTTTGAGAAATAACATAATCTATTAGTGCAACGACGGGCTGTTAGATATAAACTTAATGCTCCAGACCGCCATATTAAATGTGTTTTTGTTACTTTTATCAATATGGTTAAGTGTTTTAAAGGGTTTTCAAACATAGGCCTAATTGTATTAAAGTAACGCACCAATGTGGTGGTGTTTAATGAAAAGAAAAGAAAAACTCTACAAATTAAAATTAAAATCCAGTTAAAAGCCAGCTGGTCAAAACACACCCTGTGCTCTTTGATTATAGCTTGTAAACTAACTCTTGATCAGTAATGGATATTTTATTCCTTCATGACTATCTGGTCTTGAGCAAAATTTTCAGCAAGGGCTTGACGAATAAGAAGATATAAGAACATTTAATAAGAACAAAAATATACAAAACACATGCAGATACAAAACAATAAAGTAAAATATAATGTGAAACGATCATAATAACTTGCTGCTTTATTCCCTGATAAAAATTTAATTAAAGACCAACTGATCATCCAGGAATAAAAAACTCAGTGCTGGTCAAAATCTATTAACGACCTTGATTACTAGTTGGTTTTGCAATATCCAACATTACCACCAGATGGCAGTAAAAGAACGTTTTAGAAACCGACCGAAACGTCACTGCATTCAAATTCCGTATATATTGCATTTGAACATACTCGAAGGTAAAGAACAAATTACACAAAGTACTAAAATATTAATACATTAAGACTTAAGAAAATAGGGGAAAAAGATAAGTCAATGAATTCTATTAAATATAAGTATTTGCTTTATTTTAAATATAGCTGCCAATTTGGTATAGTTGACCAACTAGTGGCAATGGCACCACCATCGTCATTATCCCGATAGTAATAATAAAGAAATAATTTAATAAAATAAACTGTTTTTTTTAATCGTCATTGTACAAACATACAACTGGATTAAAATGTAACATGTGGTGGGCAGGTTAGGAGGGTCTGTTTATGGTTTTTCATGCTCTGATGCAGAACCAGGACCTGAAGATGTCTTATAAACACAACAAAGAATCAGCAAAAAGTTCTGTAAATAGAAATGCAGATGCCGCTGTGTTTTTTGAACTACAGTCGAGAGAACTGTTGGAGAGATCCTTTGAGATTTGAGTTCCCTGAAATTTAAAGCTAGAAACACTCCTAACACGGTCGCTGTCGATGTAAAGTGGGGCAGATTTTTGTGCCTTATAAACTATAGTTAAAAAAGACCAAGTTGTAAAACACCACTCGCAGTGTCTTGTCCTTTATCCATGAACACTGAATTATTTTCTCATGCTAGTAGTTAAACCACTTAAATATGGTTTATGGTTTAGTCCATAAAAACGGCACATGTCACTGTTACTTGACTCCATTAGGTGAACTTCCTGCTGAAACTGCTGAGCGTTTCACCTCATACACATACGTGCTAAGTTTAGTGTCATGTTAGTGGTTAACGACAGGGGCCTCCTGACTGGTGACTTATTTTACACATGCTCAAATGTGTGAAACAGTCAACATTATCCTTACACCCCTTATCGACAAAACTCATTATACAAATTCATGCCAGTATCATATATAAGTGTAATTATAATTTACATGTTAATAACATTACATATTACAAATAAATTACAAGTCAGCTCTTAGGTGAAGAAACATCTTAATGAGTTGGCATCATTTTTACACTCCTGTCCTGAAACAGGGCGATTTCAGTATCGCCAATTAACCTGATTGCACATCATTGGAATGTGGGAGGAAACCGGAGAACCTACACAGACACAGGGAGAACCTGCAAACCAGGATTTCTTGCTGTGTGACGACAGTGTTTACTACTAAGCCATCGTTCCGCCTTCCTATTGTAAAAAGACTCGATATAAGAATTGCTAAAATTGTGAGTGAGAGAAGAATTTGTGAGTGATCTAGTGTGCGTTAAATTGTAATTCTGTCTCGCTGTGTTGGGTTTATCAATTGTGGTGATAAAGAATAAAAACACATGAACAAATGTTTATATGTTGTAATTCTGCTTGTCCTATTTAGTAGATCCTAGGAGCAACTAACATAAAAACAACAGCTTGAATATAGACAGAATTATGTGCAATTTGTACCCATAAAATCTCCAATAAACAACGACCAATAAAGAGACTCTTAAAAAGACCAGTAAAGCAGTGGAAAAATCTTCTATTCAATGACATTGTTTTAACTCTTTGTTTATTGCTGTGCTATAAATGTCCACGGCATGCATTTTTTAAAAGCAACAACAGCTCATTAGCATCTGGAGTAAAAAAAAAAAGAATACTTAAATAGTAGCTGAGACTTTAATTCAAGGTGACTTACAACTGATATGGTCCCTTCAGAAATGAGAACATCTTTACCAGGCAAGATAAGTAATACAAGCAAATACAATTCAACAGAAAAAGTAGAAACCAAAGTTGCAGTACAACAGTGCATTTGTTACAGGTGTTTAGTAGAAAGTGCATTTAAAGGAACATGAGGTGCGTCCCAAACCGCTCATTTATGTAAGTGCACTGTAACTTAGTGTGTAGTGAGCACTGAGTGCTTATGTCTTAGTTCATGCATGGTAAAGTAATGTCTCAAATAGAATGCTACACTAAGTGACGGACTAACATTTGATTGTGGTTATATAGCTCGGCTATAGCTCGTTTTGTTTATAAGCCTAACCTTAACCCTAACCCTGGCACGGTGGCTGAGTGGTTATAACGCTGTCGCCTCACAGCAAGAAGTCCCGGGTTCGATCCCCGGGTCGGGTTGGGGACTTTCTGTACGGAGTTTGCATGTTCTCCCAGTGTCAGCGTGGGTTTCTTCCGGGTACTCTGGTTTCCTCCCACAGTCCAAAAACATGCACTAGGTTGATCGGAAATGTGAAATTGTCCAGTAGTC
>JAOTRQ010100892.1:0-10207 GCA_028565875.1 Hoplisoma paleatum | reverse complement strand
GGTCCTTGAGCAAGACCCTTAACCCTGTCTGCTCATTGTAAGTCGCTTTGGATAAAAGCGTCGACTAAATGCAATGTTAAATACAATTTACAAACTGTTAAATCCTGACTTTTAACTTTTTAAAAAGTTAAAAAGTGGTTTTTTTTGCAAAACCCACCTTCCTTAATAAAAAAACTATTTAAACTATTAATAATTTAAATATCAGACAACAATTCCAATATAACACTTCATTTCAGTCACGTTCTTTTCCATTAAACATTCACATATCACTTATATTACCCCCCTCCATATATTTTAACACAGGTGTTAACCCCCCCTCCCCCCCAACGGTAGGTAAATCTTTCCACCCCTCTGAAGGGTAAATCAAAATGATTAATATGATTAATTAATCAAAATGTCCATGTTGTCCCAAACCAATTAATTATGATCAAATTATAATTGAAAAACAGAACATGGAAGCAGAAAACTCCAGTATTCTCTGATCGTTCTCATTGATCTTCTCAATTGCTGCAGACTTTGTGGTCAGCTCCTTTTTGCTTTGAGGTCTTCAAAAAATTGCTTCAGCTAATGCCTCGGCAAGTTAGCCATGGCATGACAGCAACCTACCCCCATCACCCTACTGCGGCGGCTGTTTGGCTAGAGGTAAGTATACCAAGTATCAATGAGTCTTGGTTGTCCATGACTAGTTTAACACTGTTCCTTACAGGACTGCTTTTGTTTGAACAAACCAGATCTGAAACAAAAGCTTCAGTTATGGAACTGCTTTGACCCACACGTCTAGTTATAACAATCTGGAATTTACAAGCTTGCTCAAATCCTTACACTAAGCTATTTCCCCTGCTTGTATTTGTACATAATACTGTAAAAATGTTCACTTGCTGCATAATTTAATGCATCCACATAAATGTTCTATAACGATGAGCTAATAAGTTTTATTCATGTCATCTGTCAGTAGTCATGATGTTATTCCTTTTCAGTTTAATTTATTTATTTTCACTCACTACATTATTTTGATAAGGCTCAGAGTCCACCCAGATCTAAACAAAAGTAAAAATACATTCAAATTGTTTCACAGATTCTGAAGGGCACCAATTGGGAAAGTAAAGGGAAGAGGTAAAATGATGTCTCATAAATACAGTAAAGGTACTTAAGCAATAATGAAAATTGTGCACCCTTTCAACACTTAAGGTATTTATCTCTGGTTCATGTGGATTAACAGGAAAAGCTGGTTTCAAAATAGAATGTACGCTGACATGATTATGGTTTCTCCCTTTCCTATGACGTCAATTACTTATATACATTTACAGACAGGAAAGACTCACAAAGCATTTAAAGGTCTAATACTAGTTGAAACATTTAGACCTGAATATAAAATGTTTTCACCATGCTGCCACTTTTCGGCCCATGACATTTGCTGTATAATGCAAATCAATCTGTGGAAAACAAAATAGATTAATAAAAAATATCCTTCTATGTTAAACTTTCTTCACAAGATTATTTAGAACTTAATGCTGCACTTTAACAAGTGTTCTTATTTAATTGTGAAGCATTATAATTACATCATTCTCATGTTAGAATAAATTGTAATTAATTCATATGAACATTCATTGCAACTAATTCATACGAACATTTTTGAATGACAACGTACTCACGATTTTTAATAATGATAGCATGGAGAGACATTAATAAAATCTCACTTCAGCGTTCCAAGGCTTTGTAGAAAGGAACATATCATAACTTTAAGTGCATTTGGTTAACGTTGAATAAAAACAGATGCACACCTTCCCTCTTGTGATACCAACTGTCTAGATATTTGCTGCAATTGTTTTCTTCCTGTCTTCCATTCCATCAGTGGTATCTTGCATTTGTCATTTGCTGTTAAAGACAAGAGTCAAGACTGCATGTAAACTAAAATGATAGTTATATGCTTCATGGAGAAATAAAAGCATATTTATTTTTAATCCACAACAACTGACTCATTATGTGCAACACACACAAACAATAAGTCTTTATTAAACTACAGTACATTTAGTGGCAAACTGGAAATCCTAAATTTTAGCCTCAAGAGGGCACAAGTCACCTTAACTTTCTGATTGCGAGCACATGTTGCTTGTGAGTCTGAAAGAGCAACATAAAAAAACAATTGTAAATGAAATCTACTGTTATTAGTAAATTGTTCTCTTTAAAGAATGTGTAACGTTGTTTGCTGTTGCATTATGTTAATAACATATACATTTTGGTCATTTAAATTCAATAAAAGAACAGAGATTGTTAGACATGACACGAACAAGCTCTAACAAATTTCTTATCTGACAGTTATCTGAGATGAACTAAAAATACTTCTTACATATGTTTTATAAGAGCAAACAACCAAAAGACTGGGTGCCTGAGGCCTAAGAGGTGTTTTTTTCTGTTGCTCACACAAAGCCCATTCACTACTATTAGAACATTGACTCACTTTTTTCCCTTAACTTTTGAATCTATATTCAAATTGTAAAATCCTGTCATTCAGTAGCTTGGAAACTGAGCAACTTCATTGCATGAATTTCACACTTAACTTCTCCAGCTGTATAACATTGCTGAAGTTTCTTGGCATAATGCGTGATAGTAAGTGAAAGCAGACTTTTATCAGTATGAGCAGTATAACAGCAGTGTCTATAGATAAAGACATCTACACAAACTATTCCTCCCAAATTAAGGCAATGTTTATGGGTTATTTGCAAATGATCTGATTGTACTGTATAATGACTTTTAAAAATTAACAAAAAGAACCGAGGCTCCCGAGAGACATTATTGTAAGTTGTAATTCACTCCTCTTGACAATCAGTCAGATTTAAGTTTTAAAGCAGAAACACAGACACAGCTGTATGCAAGAGATGATTGTTATAAAATATAATGCAAAACACAGTATGCATCGAGTTATTCCTATCATATGTGTACTGTTGTCCCTGTTGCACGCATGATATATGTGTGTGTGTGTGTGTGTGTGTGTGTGTGTGTGTGTGTGTGTGTGTGTGTGTGTGTGTGTGTGTGTGTGTGTGTTGGTTTAACAGTATTATTCAGTAAAACAGACAAGGTTGGCAGGCCCAAGTTACTGATACAAACCTTGTGAGCCAGAGTGAAAAAAACAACCAAACATAGAAGAGAAGTAACATTCCAATGTCCTTTTTAATGAAACAAAAGACAAAGCAGATTGTAATATTTGCAAAACACTATTATTGACTATTAAAAACACTATTTTTGATTATTAATATTACTGGTGTATCGACCAACAACTGTTAGATGAGACAGTGACTCTTCAGCACGTGTCCACTTATGCCCATGTAACTGATACATGATGATATCGACTAACCTTCTTGACCAGATGGCCATTTAAAAATATGTAAATATATCTGGTGTATATATTCATTGTTAGTGTATCTCAGAAGGTGAATACATATGTTTAACAACTCTGTTAAAATGTGCACCTCTAATAATGGTGTATCCAGACTAATTCGTTGGTAGGGTTTAAATGTTAAAGGCATGTGGGATAAAAGAAGAAAACAGCTTAATAGGTGAAGCAAGCTGTATGGTGTGACATAGTCTTTGTTGGTTTGTTGCCCCTGAGTAAAGCTGACTTTTCTCTTTTTTATAGCACAATGTGGGGTAAATACTATTTTACTTAGTTGTTTGGATGATACAGACGGAGCTATGATTTATACAAAGCTCATAAAACCAGCATCTATTCAAGTCTGTTTCGCCTTTAAAAATGATTGAGAATGACAAATTAAAAATAAGATCCTCATCTTCTGCTTGTTCTCTTGACAGTTTTATGATTATATTATACATAAATCTAGTGTCTGCCATTTCATCTCCATTAGCCAAACTGTTTAATCAGCTTTTAAAACTAAAGCAAGCCAAACTCAGTTTTAGCCTTGCATCACTGTATCTTATACAAGTGATTAAAACACTTGGATTGGAAGTATTGATATATGATTTATGTCAGAGCTGTGCTGGTTTTTAAATTACATTGCTCCCAAACTCTGGAAACATCTTCCACAATATCTTTGTTATAGCACTTTTGTCTCTTCCATCAAAGCTCAGCTATAAACAGTCACTATAAACAGTTACTTACTGTTGCTCACTGTATTAATCAAAGTATTAATTTTACCTGTCTATATTGTACTGTCTTTCTGGGTGTGTAAAAAGGAGCTATAAATTATATTATTAATTAATATTCTAAAATAATATTAGGTTTGTGTATTGTAGACTCATAGCAAAGCTCCAAACTCTAATTCTTACACAACATTTACATTTTCAGCACAATTACAATGGAACACTATTTTTAGCGACAGTGGGCAAAATAGTGATAACTTGGTGGTAGTGGACCTTGACCTGGCAACCTTCTGATCTCTAGCCTCCAGTACCTTAACTACTAAAGCAACATAGTCCTTGTTTGAACATTGTACTCTAAGCTCTTTGGTCTTCATAAAACCATTAATAATGCATTTTTGGAATGTGGACGTGGATATATTTTGACTTAAGCACTATTTTGATTTACTGATTATCACTACACATGATACATAACAACCTGTTAAATGCTTCTTACATTTTTATTTCTTATTTAATTGTTTTAAATGCACAACTTTTTGAAAAAAAGATGTTCCTTTTAAAGATTTTTCAAAACATGGGCAGCAATGTATTTGACAGCCAGCATGGTCTCCTCACAGGTAGGCTTGATCTGAGACTCAGGCAGCAGGAACCCATAACGTCCAGTGTCCCGAAGCTCGAATGTGTATGAATACTTCACTCCCAGATCATACGCCCAGTCATCAGATCCACCAGCAGCAGGATCTGCACAGAGCAAACAATAAAGCAAACCTGGTACAGACTGTATGGAGTGACTGTAACATGTTTTATTACAAACATTATCTTTTTATTAGGTCAATATAGAATTTGTATTGCTAGTATTGTATATATTTTTTTACAAGAGTTAGTTAAACCGTGTTTAACTAACATGGTCTCCACTATGAGTCTATGTGGTCCTTGTTTTGGTACACTTAATCTGTGAAACACAAAAATGGTGAGAAAAGTGTTTCGAAAGAGGAAATTATATAATTCACCGGCCCCTTAGCCCATGCTTCTGATGATGTTTCCTGTGCAGCACACAGATGGTAGGAAGGCACAGAGAAGAACATCTGTATAAAATCTGTGTATGTATCACCCGCTTAAACCTAACATTAACCTGTATACTTTATATATAATTGTCTGTATATACATATTCAATAATTACAAACAACTGGAATGTCATGGTGTATCTGTGGTATGGACTGTCACCTCACAGCAAGAAATCCTGGGTTCGATTAATTACATTTTCCTACTTGCGCATCCAGCAATAGTGTAAAGAAAAAATATAACACTCTGTAAGCTACTAAAAGTGTATAATAGTTTGATTCCTTGGATGAGCTGGCACTTTTTGTGGAGTTTGCATGTGTGCATGGGTTTACTCTGGCTGCTCCAGTTTCCTCACAGATTCTGAAAACATGCAGGTGAGACAAATTATTCATAATTGTATGTTTGATGTGACTTGTGTGATGAATGAATGTTTCCTGTCATGAATGTTAATTACAATGTAAAACATAACGTCAAATGCTAAATAAATAAACATACAATTGGATTTAGCTACTTAGCGAGAACCAATAAGTGGGCCGGTCCACAACTATACACACAGTACTGCAAGTTTGCTTCTAGTTTGTAGTTTGCAATGGTTCTACATTCTACATGGCCCGCGAAGAGCAGCAGAGTAAAATGTACATGTTATCAGTAACTTCTTAGTAATTGTAAAGAGTATGCAAATCTCTGCGGGGTTTGGAATAAGTTTTGTCATGGTAATCAAAGCTACGTAGTTCTTTGTTTAAAACACGCACACGCGCGCGCACACACACACACACACACACACACACACACACACACACACACACATACACACACAAACACTCACACACACAAACACTCACACACGTATACGCACACCTGCTATATCCAAATCTCCATTACCTTTTGTTGTAAAAAGTGTATCTAAGGAGTTGGTTAATGGGAATTGTTTGTGTGATACTTACAGATAGTGGTAGCACCAGGACCGCTAGTGTAGCGGGTGCCATACAGACTGCGTAGAGCATCAGAGGCTCCCTGTGCCACACTCATCTATTCCAGATATAATAGACAAATGTAGCATCAATGTTACGGTTAAAACACATACAGTACATTTAACACTTTAGCTTAATGCTTGAAATGTTCTCACACTGTCTGTGTGGGTTTCTTAAGGGCTCTTAAAAACAAGCAACCATGGAATGACATATCGTGTATTTGCATATTAATAAATAAGTGAATGAGTGGAATAAATGACAAATGACAAAAAATGAGTAATGCTACTTAATAGACAGTTGCCCATGCAGCTGGCATTCACACAAATAGTGTTTTACGTTAGTGCTACCCTACTACCTTAATATGTATGAAACTATTATTTAAATACATCAACAAATTAATATTTTAAATATTTTTTGTCTGTGCATTCTCAACTAAACTGGAGAGTCTCCAGTTTGTAGAGTTTCTGAAGGTTAAGTCTCTAGATGTCTTTGAGTGGCCCAGACCACATCATGCATCGCTGGAAAAACCTAAATATAGTAGTAGAAGGAGGACGAGATGCTATGCCATGTATGGATGTGTGCAAAGCTGGAGGAGACAAAAATCAAATGCCAAATTGACGTCTACAAAGTAATGAATGAAGTATCTGAATAGTAATGCAATGCCTTTTGATTTTAAAGAGTTAAACCACCACAAATAAACATTTGATTTGTCATCGTTAGTAAATGAGTATTCATTAGCGGGCATAAACAGTAATTAAATGAGTTCAAAATCAAAATCACTACAACAAAGTCAAGAGGTTTAGTGAAATGATTTCTGATTAGAAAAGTTCTAAGTTTCTAAGTCGGTTTATTTATTTTAGATGTCATTTAAGCTAGATTTTTAGACCTTTTTGTTACATGGTACATTATTTCAAATTAGTATGAAAAATTTACATCAATGTATGTATTATCTGTATAAAGGGAATTACCAGTTCAGCATGATCATTAGCCAGGTCGTATTTGTAGGAGTATGGGAAAAGAAGCAGCTGTGAGTATGAATGGATTGTCAGGTAGGCCTTAATGTTGGACTTGTTGTTCCGGATGAAGTTTGCAACATTCTTGACTTCGATCTCAGACTCAACAGAAGCTCCACAGTAGGTTTCACTGCAGGGGTTAGAGGATGCTCCCAGAGCTGGGAGTAAGAGAAAGAGAGTCATACTGCTTATTGATAAAAATCTTTTTCTAAGAGGTCAATTCAATACATATGTTCCTCTTCATATATTCAAAAATATACTCTTGTTAGAAAACAAATGATCAAAGTAGAAATAAACCTTAGGTCTACTGCAGAGCAACACAATATTACTGACTCACTATTAAATGGGGGTCATTCCGACTAGCCAGTTCAGTAAGCCGAATGTTTTCTTATTTATTTGCTTTCTTACATATTTAAATAATTTTCTTTTAAATCAGAGTGTCTGTAAGTAAAGTGAATAGGCACACTATATGCAAATGCTATTCTTTTGCTCAACATGAAACTTGTAATTCAACTATTTTCAATATTCTTGAAGTGTGTATATGACAATTGCACTTTAAATATGTGCCTTGATATGTTGTCTTTTCCTGAGCATAATACATGTTGTAGAGTTGGTATTAATTATTAACTTCACATAGTTTGACAACACTGTATTAGCTTTTGATGTATTACATTTTATTAATAAGATTTCAGAAATCTCAAACTAATTAGTCCATTCAACAGAGGGAATGACTACAGTAAAAATCACTTATTGTGACATTTCAGAGAAAATACATGTTAAAATACACATTTTACAGTTAGTAATCCGAATTCTTAATGAATAATCTGTCTATATATATATATATATATGATTACATAAGTACATTCTTTTATTTATATGTTTCTAATCACAAGATGTGATAATAACAGACTTGTCTTCCTGTTTAAGACAGTTTTTTTATTAAGAGCTTCAGCATTATATAAAGTAAATAAAGTACTCACTGCACCAGCCAGCATCAAAGTTTCTGTTGGGGTCGGCTCCAACGCAACTGGAACCATTCTTACGAGAACGTGTCTTCCTCCACATTCTGTCCTACAGATTCAAATAAAATATATTTTAAATAAAAAGTTTCATACGACAATCCCGAAAAAACCTTTTGTTGTTCTTTTTAGTACAGATTTTAATGTTTTAGTACTGAATTATTGAAAGCTCATGGGCTTGTTGTGCCATAGAACCACTTTTTTGATATGGGAAGTCACTAGTAATAAAATAATAATAAACACTTATATTGTGTTTAACATTTATACTTTTAACACTGTGTGTTATTTCACATTTTCAGCTCAAACTCTAGACTTAGAGACGTACACTTTTGACGGTGTGTTCATAACCATCTATATTGAAAACAGGCAACACAAAGACATCCATTGTGTCCAGGAGATTGGTCATCGTGGGGTCTGTTCCATAAGTAGATAAAACCTTTAAAAGAAATAACAGGACCTTTAATTTCCGTTACACAATCACATGCAGTAATGTTACAGTCATTTGTAAAACATAAATTGGCTTTACCTCTTTGACAAACCACTGACAAAAGGCTGGGGAGATCCACTCTCTGGCGTGGATGCCACAATCCATGAAGATGGCAGGCTTGGTGGAGCCGGTATTCTTTCCCATCTGCAGTAATGGTTGATTAATTAGCCAGGATTTATCTTAATATTAGTTTAAACGGTAGATTTTTCTCATGATCAGCCTTCTGTTAACTTTTGTCATTTATCATATCAGAGGAATATAAGCAAGACCCTAGGGAAGTCCTGGGAAGATTCTTGGTTACGGGAGTAAATGGTCCATATTTGTCATCTATCTATTATCCACCCTGGGACGATTGACTATTGGTGTCTGACGCCGCTTCCTTTATCCAGCATATCAACAGCCATCTGGAAGACCCTGTTGGGCTTGGAAACAGCCCTACAATGTATTCAGCATCTCCAATTAATGCAGGTGTATTGCTTTGGACTGTTGGAGAAAACCGGAGAACCTGAAGGAAACACCTACTTTGCTGGGTGCTGACAGTGCTAACCACTAAGCCACTATGCTGCCCCATATTTGTCATGCGCATATTTGTTGCTGAATGTTAGGCAGTTGTGTATGATTCTTTTTTGTAGTACAAATCCGGTTGATTGTTTCATAATTTCTGAAGTAGATGTTGTTTCACAATATGTTATTAACTTAGGATTTCTTAGTACATTTTATCTACAGTATGAGATAAGAGTATGAAGCATTATTTTACCTTGAGCAAATGCATGGCTCGACCCTCATATGTGTTCCCGATCACCATCCTGCTGACCAAGGCAGGGTTGGCTGAGGTTATAGAGGTGATCCAGCCTTCAATCTGCCCATTACAGTAAATAATCAGTAATAGTAATTAATACATAATCAGAACACACATTCACTCATAAACTGAGAAACTGACAATATATTCCAAAAAATTACTACCGTTGCCCAGTTGTTGTATTTTGTGTAATCGTGGGCTCGGGGATGAATTCCATTTTTCATCTGATCTTTCACAGCTGTTTGCACATCCTCAATCAGCACCCTAACAAATGAGACAAATAATATAGTTCAAAAGTCAAAAACGAACATTGCAGGGCAGTATGCATTGCAATTATTGGTTACTTTGGAGAAAACAACTGTAATGCAATATATAATAATAGACCAACATGTTAGTTTGTATTGAAGTATTTAACAGCTTGCTTTACACAAAAAGACTCAAATGACTGTGGAATAAAATCTACATTCTTCTCTTTCATCAGCAGCATAGAACTTAAACTTATTTAAAAGTATTTAAACTTATTAAAGTATAAGCACTGTGCATGATGTTCATCGTAACATGCATTTTGATCTTAAGGATAGTTAACATTTATAATGCCGCAAGCCATGTTGTGTCATTTTACTTACTCATATAGCATTTCACTCTGCTGTAGTTGTACTAACACCATGTCAGTGTAAGAAGCTGGAACATGGATATCAACATCAGAGTTAACCACAACCAGGTCAGCACTGTCAGGACTCCAAAAGTTTAACTATAAACACACA
>JAOTRQ010100882.1:0-10207 GCA_028565875.1 Hoplisoma paleatum | reverse complement strand
ATCTGCAGCAGCATTAAAGGTAAAACTTCACTAATATGTATCCCGGTCTAAATGATATTTTTAGTCGATTATTAGTCGATTAGTAAATGACGACCACTGGTCAACCAACAAAATCCTTGGTTGTGGACAGCCCTAGAAACAGGTAAAACACACACACACACACACACACACACACACACACACACACACACACAAACAACAAACCCACTATCTAAAACTTTCGTGACATCATTTCGTTCGTTTTTAAAATAAAACAGGCTGAACTGTTATAAGCCGGTTATCATTTTATTTTTCATGCCGTTCCTCACACGACCGTCCGATTTATCCTGGCTTGAACCTGTTTGAACCCGCTCTAGGTTTGTTGCTATGCGCGTGATGTAATGACGCGTCTCTTTTCTGTAATGTTTTTTTTTTCTCTCCTCGAATGAAACGGGGATCAGAAACTCCGGGGACGTCTATCCGCTGATAAGCTGGAGCTGGAGAAAAACCCAGTTTGGCATCACGGATGCACGGTTGCTAACGTTATCTGTTCCTGCTGAGAAGACGAGACGATTGTGACATCAGCGCTGGTATCTCCGGTCCAGAAGTTGTTCTCGGTGTCTCTGGCGGCAGCAGCTGGATTCACGTCTCCAAATGAATCCGGATGTTTCACGCTGGCTTGTTTTGCTCTCGGCCGTCGTTCTCGTGTCGATATCGCTCGAAGACACTCGTAACCACGGCGATACCGAGTCTCCCAGGCTGGAACCTAAAACTGTCTCCATACTGAAGGGATTATCAGATCATAATAATAATATAAACAGTTTATTAATGTAACATAAACACCGTCTCTCTCTCTCTCTCTCTCTCTCTCTCTCTCTGTCTCACTCATTTTTCTATCTCCATGTCTCACTGTGTGTCTCTATTCGTCTCATTTTGTCTCTCTGTTTCTTTTTTTGTCTCTCTCTGTGTCTCTCACTCGCTCTCATTATCTGTCTCTCTCTCGCTGTCTCTATTTGTCTCATTCTGTCTCTCCCTGTGTGTCTTTCTCTATCTCGTTGTCTGTGTCTTTTACTGTCTCTCTTTCTCTCTGTCTCACAATTAGTCTATTTTCGTATCCCTATGTCTCACTCGGTCTATCTGCCTCATTATGTCTCACTCTCTGTGTCTCTTTTTGTCTCAGTCTCTCTATTAGTCTATCTGTGTATCTCTGTCTTACTGCGTCTATTCATCTCAGTCTGTCTCACTCTCTGTTTCTTTTTGTCTCTCTCTCTCTCATTATGTCTCTCTCACTGTTTCTTTTTGTTTCTCTGTCTGTCTTTCTCTCTCGTTACCAGTGTCTTTCACTGTGTCTCTTTCTGTCTGTCTCACTCTCTGTGGTCTCTGTCTCTCTGTTTTTCATGTCATTCTGTCTCACTCTCTCTCTGTGTTTCCTTTTGTCTCTCACTCTCATTATCTGTCTCTGTCTCACTCACTGTCTCGGTTTCGTTCTGTCTCTCTCTCTGTTTATTTTTGTCTCTCAGTCTCACTATCTGTGTCTGTCTCACTCTCTCTGTCTCACTATCTCTCTCTCTCTATATATATAAGATCTTCATGTCTCACTATGTGTCTCATTATGCTCCTTGTCTCTCTCTGTCTTTCCCTCGCTCTCATTATCTGTCTGCCTGTCTCACCCTCTGTCTCTTTTTGTCTCAACCTGTCTCTCTCGGTCTGTCTTTCTCTCTCATTATTTGTATCTTTCTCACTGTGGGTGTCTCTAGTTAACTCGTTCTGTCTTTCTCTCTCGTTATCTGTGTATTTCACTGTCTCTCTCTCTCTTTCTGTCTCTCTCTCTCTCTCTGTCTCACTCTCTGTGGCTCTTTTAATCTCTGTCTCTCTTTTAGTCTATTTCGGTATCTACATGTCTCACTGTCTGTCTATTTACTTCATTCTGTCTCTTTCTGTTTCTTTTTTTCTCTCTATCTCTCTCTCTCATTAGCTGTGTGTCTCTCTCTCTCTCATTAGCTGTGTCTGTCTCTCTTTTTCTGTCTCTCTCTCTTGGGTCTTTCTCTCTACGACTTTATCAGTCTGTCTGTCTGCTTCTCTATTTGTATATTTCTCGCTCTCTCTCCGCTTCTCTTACTGTTCTCCGTCCATCTCGTTAGGTCTGAGTGTCTCTCTCTCTTTGTCTCTCTTGTCTGGGCACTGCAGTACTCGACTGTAGCGTGTGCTTCCATCGTGCCAGGATGCCCGGTGTTAGTAAAACTGAACACACTGCAGCTGGTTGTTAAATCATCCACCCGTGAACTTGTTCCATCATTCTCACGCGGGTTTTGCTCCCGCTGACACGTCGCCGCCACATCTGGTTAGTCGGTGGTGGTTGTGAGGTCACTCGGGGCTCGTAAATTGTCTCCGGATCGCCGTGTAAACGCTTCGATTTATCAAACACTCAGAGAAAAAAATCCAGCGCCTCTAAATCTCATCATGTAAAGCAGAAGTGATGTGAATGAAATAAATGATTCCGGAGGGAAAAAACGTCTAAACCATCGAACCCGAGTAAATTCTGTCTCACTGCGGGACTAATAAATCATCTTATTTACATCAGCATTACCGTAACTGCTCTCACCTTATCTCAACGTAATCTAACTTACCTTATCTAATCTTTCCTTACCTTACCTGCTCTCACCTGTCCAATCTTAACTAATCTTACCTGATCTGATCTCAACTTAATCTAGTTTACTTATCTAATCTAATTTAATCATAACCTTATCTACGTTACCTAATCTTTTCATGTTATCTAATCTAATCTTACCTTAATTTACCATATCTAATCTATCTTATCTTAGTTTATGTAACTTAACTTATTTTACCAATCTAATCTTAGCTTATCTCAACTTCATCTAGTTTACTGTATCTAATCTTACCTTAACTACCTCGTCTTACCTCAAATTATAAATTATCTAATCTTTTAATTTTATCTGATCTAATCTTGACTTTTTATATCTTATCTACTTTTTCTCATCTTATGTACTTTGACTTATTTTACCAATCTAATCTTACCTTATCTGATCTCAACTTAATCTATGTTACTTTATTTTACCAATCTAATCTAATCTAATCTAAATTTACCCGATATTACTTTATCTTATATTATTTATCTTATCTCACCAACTTAACTTATCTAACCAACCATATCTAATCTAACCTTACCTATTTTATCTTCCTTACTTTATCTTACCAGTATCTTATCTAATCTTACCTTATTATATCAGATCTTATCTATCTTACTTTAATCTAATATTTTCTTACCTACCTTATGTACATTGCCTTACCTTACATCAACTTATCTTCATTACCTTATTTTACCAATCTAATCTCATCTAATCTTAACTTTCCCGACTTTATCTTATCTTATTTATCTTACCAACTTATCTAACCAACCTTATCTAATCTAACCATAAATTATCTTCCTTATCTCAGCGTAAGTACCTTAATTTATTTTACCAGTCTAATCTAATCTAATCTTACCCGATCATACCTTACCTTATCTGATTGTACCTTACCTGATCTTAACTTATTTACCTTAATTTATCTTACCAATCGAATCGAATCGAATCTTACCTTATCCGATCATACTTTACCTTATCTAATCTTTCCTTACCTTCACTACCGGACATTATAGTGCACTTCTGCACTACAGTGCATATCATGTTTTAGGACTCTGGGAGGAAACCCGGAGCACCCAGAGGAAAGCCACACAGACACGGGAAATCGAGAAAAAGGCACTGGGGCGTCGAACCCGAGACCTTCTGGCTTTGAGTCATGCAACGTTTCATTCCGGAGGATCTAATACAGTAGATGAATTGAAAGGGGGTTTATGGGTAAATTTCTAGAACCATGGGATGTTAAGCTCTGCAGCATAATAGTTTAATAAATTAAACTTTAATTTAATTTTATGGCGCTCTAAAATATATAAAACAGAACTGACCTCATGGACAATGCGATGTAAATATGAATACACACAAGTGGCCAAAAACATAAATATATAAATTTAAAAAACATTTACTCAAACAATAAATCTAATCTAACAAGTTATGACAAGTTAATTGATAATTTCTATAAAAGTAGGAGAGTTAAAGCGACGTTATAATCACAGAACTTCATCCGACCGCTTTCGGGTCTCCGGGAGTCTGACAGTGAATGATTACAAACAGAAGGACAAACGAGAGGCGCCCGGGGGACTTCGGTCAGGGTTCGAGAACCGAGAGCTGCAGTAACAGGAGCTGCAACATTTACAAAACAACATCATAATAAAAGATCAAAGATCCAGGAGGAAATTAAGATAAACAGAATTCAAACAAATTTAATAGTTAATAAATAAACAAACGAACCGAATGAAACTGAATTCAAACAGGAATTAAAAACAACTAAACGGAAATAGAAAGAACGACACATTAACCCGAACTGAACTGAAAATAAAGAGAATAAAAAAAAGAAAAAAATTAAACTGAACTAAACAAAACTGAAAATAATTAAACAAAATTAAACACAATTAAAAAAAGGATGAAACAGATTTAAACTAAATTTTGTGCTGTAGCACTTTGAGATCTATTTGAGATGTAAATGTGTGTGCAAGACCATTCGGGGTGGGGGTGGGGGATAGCGTGGAGTTTGCATGTTCTCCCCATGTTCAGCTTCCTCCCACAGTCTAAAAACATGCAGCCGAGTTAATTAGAGCTACTGAAATTGTCCGGTGTGGGGGGCTTGGTGGGTAAAGTTGCTGGTCAAAGCACCAGTACCACCGGGTTGCCTCTGTTGGGCCCCTGAGCGATGTGTGTGTGTGTGTGTGTGTGTGTACACTGCAACAGACTGGTGATCCGTTCAGGTGTTTAGTGTATTATATTCCTAGTTTAAACAGCAGAGGGCGCTGCTGCTGTTGCAATTTGCCAAATTAAAACTTGTTGGCACCCGCCTGTGAAATCAAACACGTTTATTGTTACATGAAAAGTAAACACAAATACAGACTTGTTTTGTATTTTGTTGACGAGAGAAGTAAACAAAGAACATTTATCACGGTTTTGCATCGCGGGTCGAGTTTATCGGTACGGGTATGGAGTGTATCCATGCTAGTGTGCATGATTGTATGTTCTGGATTAGAACCCAACACCCATCCACAACCCCCCACCACCACCACCTCCACCCCCCACCCCCAGGGGGTGGGGACATTTGCTCCCTCACATTGTTTACATGAACACGACCTCGGCGGCTCCGAGTCTCGTACAGTAGCAGACTGGATACATCTCGCACTTAACATGTTCAGCGGCGAAACTTTTCACCCTCAACACGTCAAACATATAAAAGTAATTAAAGTAAACGAGTCGTGAGTATTAACACCATAAACGGTTAAAAAATAAACTCACAAGTAAACATAAACAATCCTGAAGTAACCGACACTTAAAATATAGTCACAGTAACTAAAGAAGAAATAAAACATAAATCACACAAACTACCAGAGAGAGAGAGAGAGAGAGAGAGAGAGAGAGAGAGAGAGAGAGAGAGAGAGAGAGAGAGAGAGAGAGAGAGAGAGACAGAGAGAGAGACAGAGACAGAGAGAGAGAGACAGAGAGAGAGACAGAGAGAATACCATAGTACCATAGAGATATTACAAGTACTAGTAAAATAGTTCTAATACTAGTGACCAGTACTAGTGAGTAAAGTATTACTAGTATCAATTAATAAAATAGTAATGGTGAGTAAAATAGTACTAGTAAAAAAACAGTATTAACACTAGTCAGTTAAATAATTCTAGAACCAGTGAGTGAAATATTATTACCACTAGTCAGTAAAATAAATCTAGTATTAGTGAGTAAAATAGTTCTAATACTAGTGATTAAAATATTACTTGTACTAGTACTTATTAGCAAAATAGTACTATTAATAGTGAGTTAAATAGTACTAGCAATAGTAGTAACTAAAATATTACTAGTACTAGTGAGTAATAAAGTATAAAATTATAATAAAGTATATATATAAAAAAATAATAAAAATAAAATATTAGTAGTACTAGTCAGTATAAGCACTAGTTAGTACAATTGTTTTAGTACTAGTGATTGGAATATTACTAGTACTAGTGAGTGGAATGGTACTAGTACTAGGTAGTGAAATAGTACTAGTAATAGTGAGTAAAATAGTACTAGTGAGTAAAACATTACTAGTAATAGTAGTGATTGAATTATTACTAGTACTAGTGAGTAAAACAGCATTAGCACTAGTCAGTAAATCAGTTGTAGTAGTGAAATATTGAAATATTAATATATATGCGCGCGCACACACACACACACACACACACACACACACACACACACACACACACTACGACGCAGTCATAATAAGACTGTAAGTGTTGGAACATGGCGGTGGCGGTATGAACGTACGGGTGATGGATGTACAACGTTTCGGTGATGTTTAGGTGTGTGTGAGGGGGTGTATATATATGTGTGTGTGTGTGGGGGGGACACCGCCAGCACAAACTTCTCCATGACAACAAAGAGCTGATGATCTATAAGGGCTTCTCTTCAGTTCTCTCGACACACACTGAACATATTATCAACACCGGCGTGTGTGAAGAGACCGGAAAAGGTTTTAAATCAGCCAAAAGGTCCGAAACGAAACGCTGTGATGTGAGAAACGATTCCACGAGACCGAGAGTGGAACCCCGGGTTCAAGAACCAGGAGACTGAGAGTGGAACCAGGAGACTGAAAGTGGAACCCCGGGTTCAAGAACCAGGAGACTGAGAGTGGAACCAGGAGACTGAGAGTGGAAACCCGAGTTCAAGAACCAGGAGACCGAGAGTGGAACCCCGGGTTCGTACCAGAAGACTGATAGTGGAACTCCGGGTTTGAGAACCAGGAGACCGAAAGTGGAAACCAGGGTTCAAGAACCAGGAGACAGAGAGTGGAAACCGAGAGTTCAAACCAGGAGACCGAGAGTAGAACCGTGGGTTCGAGAACCAGGAGACTGAGAGTGGAACCCCGAGTTCGTACCAGAAGACCGAGAGTGGAACCCCGGGTTCGTACCAGGAGACGAGAGTGGAACCCCGGGTTCGTACCAGGAGACGAGAGTGGAACCCCGGGCTCCAGAACCAGGAGACTGAGAGCCTTTCAGGTTCCTTTCGATTATCTGAGGACTGAAGTGAGGAATGTAATTACAAAGTGAATAATGAATGAGTAAAACGCCGCGCGCTGAGAGTAGCGCCACTTTTTTAAAACGCCTTTATTGCTTCTTCTAAATAATGTGCGACGTTTGTGATACACACGGGTACGAAAAGTCATTAACTCCCCCCCCAAAAAATCTTTAATAACGTCGCTGTTCCACTGCGTCTACAATCATCCATCCATCCATCATGTAGTTTTACAAGCACTTCATCTTATTTAGGGTGCGGCACACGATGGGCAAATACACAAAATACCTGAACGGGTCGCTAGTCTGTTACAGGGCACACACATACACACACACACACACACACACACACACACACACACACACACACACACACTTTCAGTGTCTCCAAATAACCTGGACTGTGGGAGGATACTCACACAGACACAGGACACCGGAATCAAACCCGGGACGTTTTGCTGAGACGCCACAATGCTGCGCAATAAACACACTTACAACTTTAGAACTTAATTATTCTATTTACTTTATATCAGACAATTCCGAGATGTGAACAATTAGTAGAAATACATTTTTACCTCAGTCATAAATCGTCGCCACGGCGACATGTTTGTAAATGAAATAAGGACATTTACTAATCATATAAACGATCTAACGCTACTCGTAGATACAAATCTGTCATTGTCTTGGATTCCTCTCTATAATAAAACGATGCCCCTGTGTAACCACTACAACCCCCCGACCCCTCCACCCCCACCGTGACGGCTCAGGAGAGTCGAGAATCTCGCCCGCCGCCTCCACTCACCGTCACCATCTTTAACCCACGACACAAAATAAATCTCAGCGAGGGTTCAGAAAGCCGTGTTAGTTCAGTGCTAGTGTCTATGCGCTGACACCATAGCCGAGCTCGTCTTTGTACCGTGGTGAAAGAAAAGCCAACCGTTGCTCGTGTGTGTGGGCGCCCGGACGGTCAATAGCATCAGAACAACGTACAGAACGCCTCTGATTTATCATCTAAACACTGGAACACGAATACATTCATACCTCAAAGTGTTCGATTTAATCTATTGTTATCAAAAGAAGTGTCGTAAACAAAATTAATCTGTGCAGAACATATTTTAAATGGGAAACAGACATAAACAAGAATAAAAAAACAACAATAATAAACTGTAAACAAAAATAAACTGTAAACAATAATAAACTTTAAACAATAATAAAAAACAACAATAATAAACTGTAAACAATAATTTAAAAAACAACAATAATAAACTGTAAACAATAATAAAAAACAACAATAATAAACTGTAAACAATAATAAACTGTAAACAACAATAAAAACAACAATATTAAACTGTAAACTGAATAATAAACTGAAAACAATAATAAAAAACAACAATAATAAACTGAAAACAATAATAAAAAACAACAATAATAAACTGTAAACAATAATAAACACACATTTACACTTCAATATAGTTTATGTGCTTTACCAAACACCAGCATGTATTATTTATTAGGAATTTAATATAAGGGATTATTATGATTGTTATTGTTGTTGTTGTTGTTGTTGTTATTAGTAAAAGTGCTAGTGATATAAATGTTGTTGCTGTCATAATCATTATTTTTTATTTTTATTGTTACTACTATGATTATTAATGGTAAAATAATAATTATTATTACTACTATTACTATTATTATTACTAGTAGTTGTATTATTATTATGATCACTGTTATTATAACTTTTATTATTAATACTATTACTAGTTGTAGTATTGTTGTTACTATTATTATTATTACTGGTATTATTGTAATTATTACTTTTATTATTATTGCTATATTTATTACTTTTATTACCAGCACTACGACTATTCATATTATTATTACTATTATTATTATTGTAATCATAATTACTGTAATTAAAACTTTTATGTCAAATCGTACAAAATGTCAGAAATCTGTTTGCAGCTTTGCTGTCTTACTCCCTACATAATCAGGCCTTATTAATCTGACGTCTTCTTCCCGTGTAAATAAATTCACTATAAAACACCTCCATAATAAACAGATGTAATAATGTGTTTATATTTTATAACAACATGTGAGCCTTCATGTGATCTAGATTTGCACACTTTTACCTGGTCGGTGTTTTTTATTCGTGTGATAGTTTGGTTAGTTTACACAAACAAGTCGAAATGAATCCATTTTGTGACCCCAAATGTTCGTATGATGAAGCTCCGGTAACGAAATGTTCCACTGAAGAGCGTTTCGGACTGTCGAAGGTTCTAAAACGTCCTCGTCGTTGCTCTCAGACCTCACCAAAAACATCCCTGCGGGTGTATTAGCGACTCTAATTACCTCTAAATATGTGTGTGTGTGTGTGTGTGTGTGTGTGTGTGTGTGTGTGTGTGTGTGTGTGTGTGTTCCCTCAACTGTTCAAAAAAGCTTCCTGTCCTCCAGCAAATAACTCCTAAAATCTACCACTTCTGCTTCGTGTTCCGTCTCAGTGTTCCGTTCTGCTGCTCGCATTCTCAAAAGGAATCGTCTTTCCAGCCGCCGTTTGTTTGCACTCGAGTCAGATCACGTTCACCGAGGTAAACACACAGATATTTTATATTTATTCATTTATTTAATCTATTTAATAAATAAATTTATTAAACTTGCTGGATTGTTTAGTGCACGGATCACCGACCGACGTTGATAATGTTCGGACTAGAGATGTAACGATGATGTCACAAGTTTCTCATTCCACTAGTCATCTACCTCACCTGGTTGCCGTTACTACACAGTCCCAGATTTCCAGCCAGATTAGCCTAGCATGAACCTTTAAACCTCCAAAACTAAAGTACATGTATTGTACATAATTCATATTACGTATGAAAGCGTTTGTGATGTCACACATTTCTGCACATTGATAGCTAAAGCAAAACAAATGTTTTTAAACATTCTGTATCACGTTGCTCATTGTGGTTCATTGGATTTGTTCATTTCATAAACGTTTTATGTGTTTTTTTCAATGCTGGGTGGCACGGTGGCTTAGTGGTTCAGCACTGTTGCCTCACAGCAAGAAGTCTTGGGTAT
>JAOTRQ010100872.1:0-10208 GCA_028565875.1 Hoplisoma paleatum | reverse complement strand
ATGACACAGCAGTTGAAACTGTGATGGGTCTGAGCATTTCATGCTAGGTCTGATTGAAAGATGAAAGGGGTCAAGGAAAAACAATATTAGGAAGATGGTCGTAATGTTATGTAACTTATACTTACTATTTATAGCATTTATTTGGTGTAAAAAGTTATACCTTATAGAATGAAATGCATCTTCAGTCCTAAAATAAATAAATAAATAAATATGAAAATAAATTGTCTAATCTATTCAAAGAACTTGCTAAAGCAACAGAAAAAGAGATTTTAGTTCTGGTCATGAACATTATACATGACTTAACATATATGTGTAATACCCCACCATTCCTCAACTGACCTGGCAGACACACCATATGACATATAGCTTTATTATAATAATCGACATCTGCCAAAAGGTTTTTTTTTTAGCTTTTTGACCTTGTAAAAGGAAGTTTTTAATGCAATGAATATTAGAGTATTGCTATGATGATATTATAAATATTGTGCTAAATCATCTTAGGAGATTGCATTTTTTTTATTCCTTATTCAAATGAACTGTTATCAAGTATGAAATAACATTCCAATACAAGGTGTATTTGAGATATACAGTATGAATGTAAACATTCAATAAAAATGTTGGGCTTTTTTGACTTGCCATATGCAGGCCATAAGACAAGGCAGTACAGGCTTATAATTTGTACAGATGCAGATAAAATAATTTTTAAAAATTTAAAGAATGTAACTAAGGTGTGCAAAACATGTTTAAAACCCTAATAAACCAACTTTATAAGTTTGTGCCAATTTAAGGAAGAAACTGCAGACCTATGCTTTTTCTGCCAGTGCAAAAACAGTTGTGCTATTAACATTCATCACTGCATTTCAACTACGTTTTATGTGCAAACACATGCTTAATTAATTTATTAGATTGTTTATGTAATTAAAGCTTTTATGTACCTAACATTTGATTTAAAAATATTTTCCATGTTGAGAACATTTCTAATTGTGGCCTGGCACAGAAGCACCAATAAACCTTTCTCAGTGAACCATGCTTCCATAACTGTGGGAACTGACCATCCTTATATAGCTGGCACAGTAAATCTCTTCTGTTTATGTAAACAGCCTACGTGAGTTAAATTACATCATCTGCAGTTCGCTCAACAGTCTTACTTCTGCCAGAAAGTGTCAGGCCTGTGTTTTCATACACCTACTAAATTATGTTTACTCTGTTTTTTTGTTTAGTTTTTTAAGTTTTAGTGTCATAGTACTTTCTGACTAAGTATCTACAATGTCCCCTGTATCACAGTCTTTAGCATTGGCTCCCCTCAGGATTGTGTGTTGAGCCCCTTCCTGCTCACAATTGACTGTTTTCAATTGACAATTTCCTCTGTATTTAAAACCATTATCAAATCTGTGTTGAGTAATGTATCTTGAAAAACGCACACATTATTAAAGTAGGTGGGTAGCACTGTCGGCTTACAGTAAGGTCCTGGGTTTGATACTTCGGTGGGGCTGTCCGGTTCCTTTCTGCATGTAATGGACTATTTGCATTTTTTATACTGACCCAGTGTTTTCTGATTTGTGGTTGTTCTTTTTCAGCTCCTGTGCAAACAAACACAAGGATTATCTGGTGGATTGCAATTGTTTTTGCAGCAGTCCAGGAATGTGGCTTTTTATGGCAACCTGTTAGGATGGCTGATACCTGCTGAGAACCCAGGCAACATTACAAACGTTTCTCCAGTTGATAAAATGAATTATTCTGCCAGAATAACTAGGACTGGCTAATCTTCTAGCTGGCTAATCATCTAGCCACTGATATGGTGTGGGCAGGATCATGCAATGCTATGCTTTCCAGTGACAAGAAGATACAAGTAAGAACAAAAGGGCAGATAAATGTAGCTAAATAAAGGAACAACAATGTGGAAAATCATTTCAAGTGCACTCAAATGCTTATACTAAAGCGACCCAAAGCAGACCCAGCAACAAGCTTGAAACAGTTCTGAAGAATTTTAGATTTAGAAAACTTTGCACCACGGTGTAAATCATCCTCCACATTTAACCCAATCGATATAGTGAAACACACAATAGTAAGCACATGTGCCAGACGTGGTGGGCAGCCCTAGCCACGATGCCTAGTCAGCAGTTAGGGGTTAGATGCCTTGCACAAGGGCACATCAGTCATGTCCTGTCAACTCTGTGAATCAAACCAACAACCTTCCAATCACAAGCCCAGATCTCTAACTATCAGGCCATGGCTTCCCCAACTTTACAATACACTATACAAGTGGTCTAGCCAATGACGAGTTTTAAACCTTCAATTAACTTTTGTGTAGAGACCTGATAATGAGAGTTCCCAGAATTATACCATCTCATCTGATAGCACTTAAGAGAAGTAGTTATGAAGAGTCGAATGAACTGCCCAGATTTGTTTGCGCAGAGCTTCTACAGACATATCCAAGTATAATTATCTGTAGTTTCTGCCAAAAGGGTTTAAATTCTTTAAAAAACATTATAATAGTTATGTAAGTGCACATAAATGGAAAGAAAGGCAGTTATATACATTACGAATGAAACTCACAGCACAATTGTGACACAAGCGTGCCAAATGCCTTTCTGGACATTAACTGACTTCAGTGGAATAGAATGTCCAACTACATGTGTACACATATTTTTGGCTTCATCCGAATAGGATGTGACCACGTATTTTTGGCTTCATCTAAATAATTTATGCACGTCTGTTAATTGTTTAAAGGTTAGCTTTTCTTGTTTCAGGGTTTAAATTTAAATGTCTTTTATGTTCAATACAAGTGTTACAAATTAAGTACCAGAATTGACTGCATGCTGTTCGGAGTGTTATATTTCTGAATAACAGAAATTTTTGTCATATTTGTCTAGCCGTTACAACCGCTTGTGGCCTTGCTAATTATGTATCAGCTTGACGGTGATTTCTCACTTTCCCCTGAACAGTGCCTCCCCACAGCTGGATCTTATTTAAAACCCCCCCCCCCCCAGCCCCCCATCATTCATTTGTTATGCAATTGTAATTCTCAAGCCAACAATACTTCTGTCTATTAATCACATTAGTATATTAGTCTATTAGCATCTGTGGTTGTGTGAGTGTGTATGGACTAATTCTTTTACAAATCGTTTGTAATATTACACGTATTCACTTTTTTATGTAGAGACCTATATGTGAGATCTTGATGTATTTTATGAGGAAGCTCTATAATGACATGAAGCTCTTGAATTCTGTTAGTTTTTATGGCACTACTTAAGTTAGTATACAAAGTTGCCGTGCATTATTCACTCTTCTGGTCCATGTCCTTGAAAATCACTCACTAGCATATTTTCTCGTCTTATTCTTCCCACTATTTATCACATTAAAAACTAACGGCTCCAGATGTTTTCTCCGTGTTTTTCATTCAGCTAAATTGTTAATTGAATCTGGCTATAAAAGAGCAGATGCTTTTAGGCCCAGAGCACAAGGCTCAAACATGACAAAAAGATGTTTCATATTGGCTTGAAATTTAACTCTTTCTTTACCAAACATTGGATTTACTGGATTTACTTTCATGTTGTCACCATTTGACAAATTATACAACAGTAAATTTACTGAAGTTAATTCTTTCCATTTATCTAAATAGAAATAATCAGAATCTAAGAATAATCAAATAATATAGTGTTAAGTTATTTTTTGACAAACAGGGGCCAATAACTTTAGGGGCATAACTACCAGGTGGGCAGGAAAGCAGGTGCACGTCTGAGGTCCATGTCTGGGGGGGAGGGGGTCTTTCCTCCTCAGTATCAACTCAACCCCCCACTGCATGGCCTGTACCTCAGTGCCAGAGATCACAAATTTTTAGGTCAACAATTCTAACGTCAATAATCTTACATTATTAATATAAAAGGCATCATGCCACACACCAAATGACTGGCACCATTTATTAAAAATTTGGAAGCACACTTTGGAAACAATAGATAGATGTTTAATGGGATTTAGATCTGGTGTTTATCTTTATAAGTCTCATTCTCATAAGTCTGGGTTAGGATTTTTGGTTCGTTGCCCTGCCCTTCCATCCCTGATATATCGTGCCACACATCGGTTTCCAAACTTATTTGCTAGTTAAGAGTCAATACCAAGCACATGATCTAATCATTTCAAAAACCAAACTCTAGCAAAGAAAACTCTAACACATTGCTGATCTGTCTATGTGTTTTGGAGTTGTGTGTTACTCTGAATTCAAGCATTATCCACCCAGGTCTCACACCAGGGTGACCGTTGTTTCAGATGATGAACAGTGCGAGCTGACACTTGAACCCTGTGTCTGCAGGTCAGCTTGTTCTGAATTGGAGGTTGTTTGGCGGTTTTGTTGGTTTTCTATCATTTTCTACCCATTATCCATCAGTGTAATGTTCCATCAGTTCCTCAGTTCTCTTTGAGGGACGTCAGATGCAGTAAATTAGCTGTATAATGTTTTAATGTTTTATGCAGTGCACTTAAGTGAGATAAACTTTTAACCTTGAGCTTTAAAATATTTTGTACACAATTTTGGCTCTCAAATCTAGAAAAGAAAGAATTATTTCTTCACTATGTACTCGTAGATTGGTTCAGTATATACTGGAATGTTGAGTCAACTTTCCTACATCTAATCTGGTCGCAAGTGCGACAACAGTTGAATGAAATTTTAAAGGTGCGAACATTTATGGAGATTTAAGTTTAAAGTAAATTTAAACTTTAAATGCAAACAAAAAGATATAATCTTTTTTACCAAAGCAGTTATTGCATGATCGGTCCACAGATCCCGGGTTTAGGGTGACTCCAATCTTATGGATGAAACCTGTCGTTCCTGTTTTCCAGTTTTTAAGCATTTGTTTGTGCATTGTTTTGGTAATAGAGCAAGGACCAGGATAATGTGGCATTTTCCTGTGGGTTCTAGTGGATATTGCTTATTATGATTGTTAATTGCTGTGTTTTAAACAATAAATACACTGCCAAGATCAGGCCTGCATTAGATCTATAATTGGCAGTATAGGCCAGCTTAAACTAACAAGCAATTAATGCTGGTCTGGGCCTTTTCTTCATTTGTGCAGGGTTGTAAGATTTATGCTCCAACAACATCCTTGTGTTTTGAGGAAATCTGTGTTTTGTTCTGTTTTTTTTACATTTACATTTCAGCATTTACCAGACGCCTTTATCTAAACCAATGTACATTTACTTATTTAATTTCTTTAATTTCCCTCCGAAGGATAAAGTGTCTGTTTGTCTGTTTGTCTCTCTGTCTATCGATCTAATTGGTTAAAGATTTTAAAAGGTCGTGGTAATAATAATGTATTGTTATTTTAAAATATAAAAAATATTAATTGATTAAAAAAAAAATCAGATTGCTATTATAATTATTGTTAGTATTACTATTATAATTATTGTTAGTATTATTATTATTATTATTATTATTATTATTATTATTATTATTATTATTATTATTATTATGGCTGCATCTGCTAGACGTCACTTCGGTGAATCACAGACATCACCAGCAATATCCTGACACTTTATCCATGCGACAATCTTTAGTCTGTATCTCCTTATGGCTAGATACCTAGCCGATTCAATGACTCCAATACAGGTTTTTGGACTGTAGGTGAAACCAATGAAGCCAAAGGATACCCAGGTGGATATCGGAAAAAGAAAGTCAATTCATTTAGGACCTCGACTGCCTTACCTGGGGATCGATCCTAGGATTCCAGAATTTTCTTGACACCCTAAGCAACCATCAAGTCAAGTCAACTTTATTTATATAGCACTTTTTCAATAAACATTGTCTCAAAGCAGCTTTACAAAATACAGGACCAACAGAAAACCCTGTTGAGCAAGCTGAGGGTGACTGTGGCAAGAAAAAACTCCCTGATAAGTACAGGAAGAAACCTTGAGAGGAACCAGACTCAACAGGACCCAGCCTTCTTGGGTAGTCTTTGTATGCAGCCATATTAGAACTGCTACCATGTCATAACAATGATCATTCAGTATAATTGTGGTAATGAGCCTTTGGTGTCAGGAATCATAAGTTGTTTGGGTGGCTTAATTGTGTGTTTACCTTACAGTGACATCATGATACATAATGTGTATATTTTAACATATTTAAACATAATTTGCAATGTATTTTTTAATATACTTTGATGTCTTGTTGTACACAAACTAATGCTTTGTCTGTTTAGTGCTTTTGTCGATATTTCACTTAAGTCTTCAGTATATTGTACAATGCACGTTATGTAAATGATTATGTAAAAAAATGTTAATAAAAGAATCTTGATCAGAAACAGTGGGTCACATTAAAAAAAATAATAATAATTAGTGCGGGGATCCCTTTTCAAGGCAATGCATTTTAACTGTATGATTGTGACTATTGTCAAAAAAAACTACAACTAAAAACATTTTGTTTGAAATGCTTTAGGAAAGATTCAAACTGACAGGAATTAGGTTAGAAAAGTGAGGACTGAATATAAATCGTAGATTATTTAATGTGCTCTACTAACAAGTTCCCTTTACACAATAATGGTATGTGATTTTATTATTCTAAGTATACGTTATGACAGTTAATTTGAACAATATGTCCCAAATGCTCCACATGTGGATTTGTTTTTACTTGGTGCACCTTCTCTTTTAACGGGTTTTGCAAAGCCTTGCACCTGATGTAAAACTACAGTAAAAATATCCTCATACTCAACTGTAATCTGTAAAGTATGCTTGCTGGGACACAAGCTTAAAGAGATCAGTGCATTCTGGATTAAATTTAAAAGAACGGCAGGACAATAAATGCTTGTCAATGTCCATATTTGTTATAAAAGGCACTATTTATACTGCCGAATTTCCCATGATACATGTGGTCAGAACCGAGTAAAGAATGTTGTGCAAATGTTTTTTTTAAACTTGGACAGAATATCAACCAGTTTTTTTGTCTCACATTTGTTTCTAATTTGCAGAAGAAATAGCATGGTTGTGGGATTTTCCCCCACTTTACAAAGTCATTACAGAACAATGTGCTTTGTTTGTGGCATTTGTTTTAATTTGAAAGTACCAGTGGATGAGTTTGGCATATGCCTTCTCAGCCTCACTATCAGTATGCTAGCGGTGGGATTTGCAGATTCATTTTGGACTGTTTTATTTAAGGATGTTATTGTTGGCCTCTGAGCAGCCCACAGTCAGCCCCCGGGACATTTTCCCAAGCGACACAACTGCCCACATGTCATCCTTCATCTGACCTCTGCCTGTATGACAGGTCACTCATGCTTTTCACCAAAATATTCTGTGTTGTATCTATAGGCTATGTGTGTGCATATGTGTTTGTTTAAAACCAGTAACTTGACAGTAAGTGTCAACCGATGTTGAAAATATTCTGGAACTTGATGTTTATTTCACTGGCCAATCAAATAAGTACTGTCCATTTTTATTGTATTAAGAAACAGAGAAGCAATGTGTAAGTTATTACATAATGTATATGTTTGTTTTACTTTAAAAGTAGTATATGTTTATGTACCTGTAGTTAGGCAACTAAGCTTTTACATGCCACCCCTTTCTGACATGATGTTATACTGCCCCCTACTGAAAGAGTTGCAATTTGTCCTCTTATTATAGAAGGACGGACAAGTTGGGGTCTATAACCATAAAACACAAAATTTGAAAAATTTGAGAGAGAGAGAGAGGGGGAGAGAGAGTCACCTATCAATTTTCCAATTTTCACTTTAGAAGATTCAAACAGGTTGTTGTAGCTAAAATACTAGAATATAATATGTGGAATTTGCATGTTCTACTTGTGTTTGCCTGGATTTCCTTCAGGATCCTGTTTCACCCTGCAATCTTTTTGATGCATGCACCAAAGCTCAGAAACTGAAGTGTGCTATTGGTACAATATCTAGCCACTAAGATGCATAATTTATTCCATGATGGTGCCAATTTCAAGCTTTAATAAATAGGAAGGCTTGTGTCAGAAAGGGATTAAAATAACTATCCCAAATCAATAATGCAGATCATGATCTGCTGTGATCATAACTGAAGAAGATGGAAACAGCTGTAATAATCTGCCTTTTATTGAATGAAAACATCGAGTTCTTTTAAGAAAGTATTATTTTTTAACAGTACTTTATTATTACTCCTGAATATTATTATTTGTGTCAACTCTTTTCAAAATTAATCTCACTGGGATTTCATGACTTTCTAATTATGAGGTTTTTTTAATCCAATTCAATTACATATATATGGAGACAGATATAAAAGTGCCAATGACACATTTGTCCCAACCATATGGTGTTTTTCTCGTAGTCTTTATTAGACTGGGGCAACTTTCACAGTATTTTTTCTTCCACAGCATAGTTTTAGTTTTTTTGGTTTTGTTTTAGGATTAGGTTTAAGAAATGTTATAATACCCATTGTCCTTTGGGTAAATTGTTTGTTCATGAACACATTTTTTATGAGCCTAACCTAATCAGGGCTAGTAGACCTGTTTAATAACTTCACAATGGTTTAATCCATTGTTTGTGCTGTAATGAATTATAGAGATTAAAGAATGTGAAGTGGCAGCAAATGGTTTTACTCTTTTTTTAAAAGCTCCTCTTATTAGGGGTTTATACATTGATTAAAAAAATATTATTTAGCTTGTAATTGGAATTTAGAATTTATCAACGAACCATTATAAAGCAGTAATAGACAGTAAACTGTTGGTGTTTTAAATAGTGAACCTACACTTTCGTCTTGATAAGATAAATTTTGTAAGTATAATATTCATATAAATATTTATATATACTGTTATAGCTGTTATAGTCAAGCGATAAGTGAATGTCTAATGCCACCTGGTGGTGTGACAATAGAATTGCATCCGCTGCATGCAGGTGCTCAGTTATCCCAGGAAAAATGTTATAATGAACTTTTACAGTACAAGTTAGAACCGCGAAGCTTCATAGCTGAACAGTGAACTGGTCAAAGAAAAAGGTTCACAGTCATACTATAAAAGATTTTTTCGAGGATTAACTTGGATGTCATTTCAAATGATTTAACGAACATTTTAATTGACAAACAGAAAATAAAAATGATGGCTTGGTTTATAGCACCCTTAACCTCCTGGGTTCAAACCTCAGGTGGTATAAGTCTGTTCTGTTTGAACTTATAATTTTCTTCCCACTGAAGTAAAAAAAAAACATACAATTGGGTTAAATGCAATGAACTGGTCTATCCATTGAGTATATGTATATATGGTGCCCATTTAAAGGATTTTTTAAAAATGCCAACATGGTCAGAATATGCAATCAAAAAAGAAAAAGAAAACACAGAAAGTGCTAGGCCAGGTCACTCAGATGCTGCAGCAGTATTATAAACACAACTGGGCAGTTGTTCACAGGGCTGGACTGGTATTCTGATGTACCGGGCATTTGCCCGGTGGGCCGACAGTGCTTAGGAGCTGATGTTGATCCTGTTGGATTTTACCCCTATTTTACATGTTTTATAAAGCACCCAAACAAGTGAAATAACACATTTAAAAACTGATGAATGAAAAGCAGGCCTGGACTGGTAATATGGCGTACCGGGCATTTGCCCGGTGGGCCGAGAGTCCTCAAGGGCCGACGCTGTTGGATTTTTTTTTTATTTCCTTTTTTTTTTAGGAGACCGGCCCACACATTAGAGGAGGCGGCCTATTGGCCCATTTACAATATAGACAGTAGAATGAACCAATCAGTATATAGGATGAAAGCGGCCCCACCCTTTCTCTGTGTGGTCCGCTGTAACTCTCGATACGTTCAGAGTGAATGTTGAAGGAGAAGCAATATGCAGCAACAGAAGCGGCAAAAAGGAGGTGCAGAGAAATTACGTGCAAAGAAAATGAAGAGTCTCGCTGTAGACGCTACAAACTGTGTCAAAATCACAGATATGTTCGCTGGTGTAGCTTCCGCGTCCATAGTGGAAAACAGCAGCAGCCAGGGAGTGCAGCAGCCAGATATGCAGGTTTGTGATTAAGAAACCGAGGGACAAACTGAGCGGGAAAGTGAAGTGCATAAGCAAAAGTACATAACGTTAGGAAAACACAGGGAATTTGAGGTTATGGAGATAACTTTCCATACTTTCCAAAATGTGGCATTCATGCCCTCTTATTCTGATAACATAGCAAAATATGCAAAGGCTGCATAGTAGTTTTTGTACTAATTTGCAACCTCTATGCTGTGGTTTAACACGTTTTTAAAAGCACT